>WEDG01000779.1:0-45196 GCA_017591395.1 Schistocephalus solidus | reverse complement strand
ACTGTCGTCTACTAAAATTGTCATAAATGCAGCCGCTCTGCCTGTAATTCTCCTAGCCTACATCTTAGATATTGCTCTAAACATTCTTAAAAAATGCAAAAAAACGGTCAGTATAGACAGAACAGGGGTGCAGGCAGTAACGCGACCGCGTCGCAGCACGAGAGCGCGGGAAATGGCGTGGCACGGCGCGCGCGGGATTTACAGCTCAGTGCCCGATCGATTTGCCAATAACGCTGCTCGCATTCTTTTGCGCCCTGCGACGCGTCATCGAGGTGCACTAGCACCCAATCAAATTCCAGCTACGATTGACGTACGACCTGTCGAGCTTCGAATCGTATTTCATTGCTATTAGGGGTACACGTCGCCTCCCTAATCAGGTCTGTCAATTCACTTCTTAAAATATCCTAGACCGTCTCCGGCACCGCCTGTTACTGCCCTCATTAAGTCTATCCACAAGTTTGTCTAATCACTGTCACAGCACAATCTCCAAGTTAAGACCAATGTCCCTGCAAGCTTCTTTTGTGTACCGCTCGTCTTAGACCTACAACTCCTAACCGTCATACCAATCAGCTTCTTCAACACCAATATATACTAGGTGAAGTGGATCTTAGGGAAAATTAGATATGAGACCTAACTTACAGGCAGCGAATGGTGAAACTCCTACCCTGTGTTCAACGTCCAATGGCAGATTGAATTCATCGTCATTTCTATCCCTATGGCTGTCACCAACATAAACAACTTTGTCCATGAATACCCCAACCACGTCGCAACGTTTGCATCCGTGGTATGCATTGACATTCTTTATCTGCTTAACGAAAGACCTTGCCGGTGCGTCACATTTAACGGCTGCCACGCGCACAATTGTTGACTGATTTAAGTGATCGCAACTAATCACTGTTAACTGTAGGTAGTTAATTTCATCGACAGTTACCTTACAAAAAGCTTGAACATCATTTGGCTTACCTTATCACAGTAAATAGCAACTGAGAATACAGCGCTTATGAAAGGACGGATAATCATAGCTAAAATAGGCCGTGACACAAAGTACACATAAGAAGCTTGCAGGAACATTGGTCTTAACTTGGAGATTGTGCTGTGACAGTGATTAGACAAACTTGTGGATAGACTTAATGAGGGCAGTAACAGGCGGTGCCGGAGACGGTCTAGGATTTTTAAAGAAGTGAATTGACAGACCTGAAAAGGGAAGCAACGTGTATTGTAGTAAATGTTTGCAGAGGGCAGAGTAGGAGCGTCGGCAGTTCATTGGTAGATGGCTCGACTGGTACGCGGGCAGACCGGGTTCGAATCCCGGTCAGGGCATTTTATTCAGCCTCAGCCTTTCTCATTTTCCATATTCCGTCACAAAAATATCAGCAGGTCCGATCTCTTGCTCACTTCCATACGTCCATTTGACTGTTAACACTTAACGTGGCACATTACAAAGGTACTCACGCATTCAGCTATGGCGAGCCAAGCCAAATGTAATGGATTCTGCTGTAGGGATGGACAATGGAAAAATATGGAACGCTTCACGATTTTGCGTGTCATCCTTGCGCAGGGGCCATGTTAATCTTCTCTGTATCGTTCCAATTTTAGTATATGTACCGCCGAAACGAGTACATCCAACGTCTCTTTTTCATCATACTTACTTCATTTACTAAAAGCGGCTTTTTACAGCATCTGAAATTTGTTTTCTATTTACCACCATCTTAAGCAAATTTACTATTTTTACATTTTAATTCTCTTGTCATACATAATTCCATGGGTATTTTTTTAATTCTCATATAAACAGTCCTTGCATTTTAATTTATAGTACGCCATTTGTCAGTATGATATCGTTGCTGCATTTTCGCCGGTAGGTCACCCGATCTCACGGACACCCGCCAACTTCTACGTTCCCTAAACTAACAACTGTTCACTGCCGCCTAGGTCATTGTATGCATCTGCACCAAACACGCGGTAGGACCCAAAGGTATACATCTGACTGACGATGGAGCGAAAGCTGATCATCTTTCAGAATTTTTCGGGTCTGATTTCACAGGGAAACTGAATTTAACGCTCCCGCGAGTGATTTCGAAGAGGCCGCAGTAATTGAAACCGTTCAATTTACCGAAGTGATTGTTCAAAGGGAGCTGCTGGAGATAAGGGAATCCAAATTGTCAGGTCTCGATGAGATATCGGTGAAACTCTTGAAGGAAGTCGCCTGTGAGTTAGCAAAACCGCACTTTATGATTTTCCATGCATCCTTTGAAGCAGTAGGTCTACCAGAGGATTGGAAATCTGCGTCGATAACGTCGCTGTATAAGGGTGGCAGTTGGTTCTTCGCCAACAACTACAGGCCAGTCATTCTTACTTCCATTGGCTGCAAAATTATGGAAAAAAATAATTAAGCGACAACTTATGCAGTTCATTAAGCAAAGCAATCTGCTTTCCTATTTTCAGCATGGTTTTTGTGGAGGCAGTTCCTACGTGATAAACTTGCTCTACTGTTTAGAACGTTGGAAAAAAGCAGTTAAAAGATGGAACATGGTGCATGCAGTATATATCGACTACTATAAAGCCTTTTATAGCCTGCCTCACCATCGCCGTCTGTACAAACTCTGTCGTATAGGAATAAGGGGTAAGCTTCTGATGTAGATACACAGTGTCCTGATTGGCCGCTTTCAAACTGTTATCTTACTTATGCAAAGACGAGTTTCAGGTGACTAACTGTCATGAAGTGTGTTGGAATCCTAAATTCTGCTTGATATACCTCTTTATAAATATATAAAAAGCAAAAATCAAATTGATCCAATGGGCATTTAGATACATTATAAGGCACTTTATAGGAAGATAATCCCCCTATACACATACCCCTGTAGAACGAATGCAAGTAGTGGGCACAAACACGAATGGCAGTTGTGGCGTATCTATCGAATGGTAGTTCACGCAACGAAGTACTCGAATGTCAAAAGTATATGCTGCAAGTTAGTTTGATCTCGGATACATAAGAATTCCCTCATTGGTGCAGAAACTGCGGTATTTATACCAGGCAAGAGTAACAATCCGTAAGCCGCATATGGTATATTTACACAGTCTATTTGTTGAGAGTAATAGGCAATGCCTTTAAAAACCCTATTGATTACATACCAGTTCGTCATACATCTGTACACGCACTATTATACAATATCACTATTCAAATAGTATTCATACATTTTTAAGAAATATTGTTTTTAAAAATTACTCGTGCCTTGATTTCACATGGTATTAGTTTGTGGTGAGATTGTCGATGGAACACCAGGAACACATATAAGTATTCAAGCGTTTCTTGAAGCGATGTAAGGACGTCGACTCTACGACTGATTGAGGGAGATCATTTTATTATTCTAATACCCATTGTGTGAAGAATTGAGAGCTGAATTTTAACCTGCAAATTATCTTGCGCAGCTTCATTGCGTGTCCACGAAGATGAGGCGAGAGGTGCAACTGAAGCGAAATAGTCTGATATGTGACGTGTGTTAGCCGCACGTTCTTCAGCAAGGACAGGCTTCGAAATGCACTGGCTCTCTGCTTTATTTGATAAACGGTTGTAGGCAATACATTGATTATGCTTTCAGTCGTGGCTTGGTACAAATATGCTAAATTAATTAACTGTAGCCAGGGTTATTTTTCTGGATGAAAGTTGTTACTCTTATGTTAAGATGCCATGCATCATTCATAAACAAATTGTCATCCAGGAAAAGCCTCATTTCGGACCAGTTCCATCATTGAAATCGGCATTGGCGAATATTGCCAAATAAAATGTCTGGGTATCAACGCCCATACTCGATTTTCAGAGCTTTACGAACTACGAATGCACGCAAGTGATCTGCCTATTGATTTTACAGCCATAACAGAAACATGACTATCCCATAACGACAGCGATTGCAAAGTAGAATTATCCGGATGCTAATTAATTAATAGAGACCGATGGACCGCCAGGTTGGAGGAGTTGGGAGCTCAGACCATGATATCGTTGTTTCTACACTACAACTCGAAACCGATGAAATGCTTTCCAAAAAATATAGCTTTTTCTTTGATTTTCGATTAGCGCTTTCGACATAATTATTGATACATCTTAGCTCCCACGACTGGTCTAATTTCTTTATGTGTCAGGATGTGAACACCTGTACCGGTATGCTTTACGAAGTTTTAGATCCACTTATTTCTCGTTTTGTTCCCCGTAAGAAATTAACTAATGTCACGGATGAGGTTTATCTCCCTTTATCTTTTCGCCGTAGGTTGCGTAAACTCTCTCGTCGATTCCATTTGCAAAACGACATTTCCGTTCTGCCCTTGATTCACCGTATTTTTGAGCAGGCCAAGAGGCTAACCAAAGAAAAACGGCTAGCCGAAGAGGTCAAATATGTCGAAAATCGTTCGTTAAATGTAGCGAAACTTTTTTCACGCGCAATAAGAACCCATAGTAAAACATGGCATCCCGTACTCCTGGACTCCGTTGGCAATCCTGTAGTTGATGACAAATTGACGGCTGATAGTTTTAATGGTTTCTTGTCCAGAACATTTATTGAAAATTCAACCGCTCCCCCTCCGCCCATCCAGGTTTGGACTGGTGCCGTCCTCGAGACCATAACTTTTACCCTCTGGGACGTAACCGTAGCCATTCGACGTTTTTGTCAATCCTATAGTCCTGGACCAGATGGCCTACCGATCAGTATTATAAAGGCGGATGCTAATGATATTTTCCCGTCACTTCTATGTAAGATAATTAATCTAGCTCTTAAAAGTGAAACCTTTCCCAGTGTATGGAAGGAATCTCCAATGCTATCTCAAACTCGGCACGTGTGAGGAGTGGAGTTATTCAAGGAAGTGTGCCAGGCCCGCTTTTATTTTGTATTTTTGTCAATGATGTGCCAGGTTTATTTCGAAATGGTAGGCCCTTTATGTATGCCGACGATTTAAAAGTTGCCTATCGATACAAGCCGGCAGATCGCGACACCGTGCTTGATCTATTAAAAAATGATCTCGAGGCCTTTGCCCAGTGGTGCTGCACAGGGCGCCTTTCCCTTTCTTGGCACAAATGTTCCGTTATGGTTGTCGGTTACAACCATCAGCCTCATCTAAGCATAGATGGCAACGATATAAATGTACCCGGCGTTGTTAAGGACCTGGGCATATCATATTCCAACGGTCTCAATCTTTCAGAGCATTGGGCCCTGATTGTCTCCAAAGCACGCAGAACTGCCGGGTTTATCCTCCAAAATTTTAAAACTATTGATATTAGACTCCGCCTTTATAAAATGTACGTTAGACCTGGCCTGGAATACTGCTCGTTTCTATTTAGCCTTCTGTGCGCTTGCGAACGGAAGAAAATAGAATCGGTCCAACACTTCTTCACAAAAAGAATTTTATCGTTGGAGCACCGTAATCTGTCGTATCAAGAACGCTGTGGGCTTGTTAACATTGATCCCTTATGGTTTGGCCGAGTGCAGAAGGGACTCTTTTGGCTTTTTAAGCTTTTGAATAGTCATACATTTAATCTCCTTACCACTGTGAGGCAGCTTGACCATCCTCGGCGCAGCAGTCATCGCAATGTCTTTTTATTTCTTGTATTAGCTCGCACAGTTAAGGATCGACGGTTCTTTTCGGTAAACGCCATGGCCATGTGGATAAAATTCCCCATAATATAAAAATCCAGCGGAGTCATTCTTTGTTTAAGATAACTTCTACTAGTTTTTTGAATTCAGAACAGTTTCCAAGAATTCTGGGCACCGACACGGTAGAATCTGTTTTCCTGTTCGACGGAGTGCGCGGCATCTGAATCCGATCACAGGTGGTACCTTGAGGGATACGGCACCGTCTCTGCAGCCTGCACCCGTTGACTTCTTCGGCAGACAGTGAGCAACCGTACACGGCTGCTTTCTTGCCTGGGTCAGAATCCCGGTTCCTAGCAAAGACAGAGAGACTGCATACAGACTGCAATTGTGTTAGCTCTTCCCTGATCTGAATTGTTATCATCCTTACAGGCGGCAGTTTTTTTTTCCTGAATAACATAAAGATAGGAAAAACACTTATAATGATATATATTCAGGTGTTTTTTCCCTGTTAGCCTCTACTCACTGAATATTTCATCTGACAATGCCTGTAAACCGGCATTAAATACAACTATTATTATTATATAGGTCACGTGCAACTTAACTGGGTGAGAGGACTGAGAAGAGTACCGATGATATTAATGCTATTTGGCTGACCATAAAGGCATGGGGGTCGCATTCCCTTGAAGACGTTACTTTCTACCGATGACTGAGGATGTACACCGACTCATATACTTCTTTGCTCGAGAATATGAATGAGATGGACAGTCAACCTGATCTACTTCTCATGTTTGACTTCAACGCACCCAGCATCCGGTAGAACGATCTGCAGGCGATGTGCGCAAAGTATGCCTTCGATCACCGTCTACTAAAGAAAGCACTTAAAGCTATCCTCGTACAAAATGTATTTGTTCCAACAATAGCGTGTGGAGGACAGCAGGCTCGTTGTTAAGCTCTCATCTTCACTAAAGATCCTGACAGTATAGATGAGGTATACTACCTACCTCCGTTTGTTCGAAGTGATCCTGCAGTACTTTCATGGAAGTATAGTTTGCATTCAGTACCATCTGCAGTAAATTAAACAAGGCCCAATCTAGGACGAGGAGACTTTTTCCAAATGAGAACTGAGGCCTCACCAATAGACGGGAATCTCCCCTTCTCCGGGGACGTCACAGAGGACTGAAATCTATTTAAGGAGTGGTTCTGGTATTTAAGGAATTGCCACTGTCCGTTATAAATCTTAGAATATCTGACAAACTTTAGTGGCTTCCATGATATCTGGGAACGCAGATTAGCAAGAAAGGAAGACTGCGGTAGACGAATATGCGGTTTTTCGTACATAAAAAGCTCATAGGAACAAGGTGAAAGGCTTGCTTTTCAAAAGTTGGCCCAATTTTGAGAATGATTTTTCTCCGCCGAGCATTTAAAAATACAAAATTGCCCTACAATTACTTAAGAAAGAATACAAGTAATAGGAACCCAATTCCTGTTATGATGAACGAGGATGGTTTTCAGATATTGGAATGTAAAAACCAACCTGAGAATACATCCCAATTCTTGCAGTCGGTTTTCACCAGAGAAGCTGTTTTCATTCCACTTAGTTACGAGACTATGGGAGTACCAAGAATCCAGAATATTATGTTGTCATAAGTTCCAATCAGGAGGGAATCAAAGAAACTAAAGTATTCGAAATCCCCATGACCGGATGAGGGTCCACCCATGCTTTTCAAAGAACAAAAGTGAACTTTATTTGCCTCTGTCAGTGATCTTTTAATATTAGTTCTGTATATGTTGAGTATAGTTAGGGTAATAGTCATGAACTTTGAAGACCTTATTAGAAAAATAGTACAATCTTCAACTTAAAATAAATATGTAACTATAAAGTAGGGGTAAATATATTTTATTTGAAAAATATCTTTCATATCGGTGGAGATTAAAGCACAGGTCACCTGAAGGATAGTGTATAACGTTCATTTGACTCTGGAACACTTCCTGTCGATTGGAAGCTGGTGAATATAATTTCCCCATACAAAAGTGGTAGCCGGGCGTTGGTGACAAATTAGAGGTCAATAAGCAAGATCATGGAGAGGATAATAAACAGCGAATTGGTGCAATTCCTAGAGACTAATAACGTTTTATTAAACTTTCAACACGGGTGCTGAAAAGGAAGATCCTGCACGACAAATTTACTGCACTCCATTCAGAGCTAGACCCGAGATATTGAAGATAGACATGCGGTTCATATCGCTTTCATTGACTTTACAAAGGCTTTCGACTGTGCCACACCAGAGACTGTTTTACAAGCTAGAAAGAACAGGAATCAGCAGTAAGCTCCTCAAATTGATTGGAAGCTTTCTCGTAGGTTAACAACTAGTTGTGTGCATAGGACCCATTCTGATACCTATATATATGGACGAGTGTGTCAGAGCTTTAGACTGTGAAGATGCAATGATTGCTGACGAGCTGAAAATCTAGAGTGTAATCCGGAGCCCTGCCGACGAAGATAGACTAGAGATCAACATTAAACGGGTAGAGTTGTTGTCAACTCGTTCGCTTTTGTGGTTTGACGTCTATGAGTGTACACTAATTTGCTTAGGCAACTCAGTCGGATCCGCCGACAGAAGAAGCTACAGTCTTAGTGGGGCAGCCTTACAGGACGTGGAAACCTAAATCAACATCGGTGTTATTACAAAAAAAACTTTAAAACCGTCATCTGACTGCTTAAGAGTGGGGAAGAGCGCGATTTCTGTGTTGCACGCCATCAGGAGAGCCTTTATAGACTTCAATGAAGATATCTCCCCCAAGATTTTTTGAACATTCTTGAGGCCTCATTTGGAATATGCTATGTAAGCCTGAGTCTCTGGACAGTTCAAGATCAGAAGAGTCTTGAAAGAGTTCAAACGAGAGCCCATGTGTTTCCTGGACAACCCTCAATAGCTAGCAGTGGTGCTCTGTTCCCCTGTCCGTCATTTACCTTTCCATGTCTTACTCCTTTTTGCCTACATCCAGCGCTTGCTATGCCACAAGCTTTTTTTCCAGAACCGGGTGGGAGCACCCACTTCCTATGTTCAGTGGCCCGTCAACCATCGAACGACTTATTTGCCATCCTTCAAAAACAACCAGCTTCCCCACTTAAACTGTTCATTCTTAATACCAGATCCTTATTCAATAAAATTCCCTTGCTTCAGACTCTGGTCTTCGTCTACTGTCCAGATATTGTTATAAAAACTGAAACGTGAGCAACACCTTTCGTAGCTGACTCCGAACTCTCTTTCTTTCTCTCTCTTATAGGTTATAATTGCATTTGAAATGATCGTCGTGGCAGCCGTCATGGAGAAAGCTGTATCTTTGTTAAGCAAGCACTGTTTTTCTGCTTTTAGATCATCCACAATTTACTGCGTTGAAGAGAGCTGTTGGCTTCAAATAACCTTAAAGAATAAGAACTCTTTACTCGTTGGCTGTTTCTATCGCCCGCCCAATACTGGTGAGGATTACGATCTTTGTCTCTCACAGGCATTTCCCGCCGCAGCTTCCTGAAGTTTCGTGGTTTCCACCTTCCGGCTCTATACAGTTTGAAGACTTACTCGAGGCCGTAGAGATCAGCATGTGGACTCAGGTTGTTGAATTGAATACACGAGGATCGAGCATAATTGCTCTTATCTTCTGCAGAGGTTGCCTGTCTTTGACAGTGTCATTTTAAGGCCCACTTGGGAGCTCAGACCACTACATCCTTCTTTCTACAATACAATTCGAAACCGATTAAAAGTTTTCTAAATAATATGACTTTTTCTTTGATTTCCGATCATCCCTTTCGACAGAATTGTTGATACATCTTAATTCCCACGACTGGTCAAATTTCTTTTTCTATCAGGAAGTGAACATCTGTACCGGTATGCTGTACGAAGTTTTGGATCTTCTTATTTCTCGTTTTGTTCCCCGTAAGAAAATAATTAATGTCACGGATAAGGTTTATCTCCATTTATCATTTCTCCATTAGTTGCGTTAACTCTCATCAATTCCATTTGCAAAATAACATTTCTGTTTTGCCCTTTATTATACGTATTTTGATTAAATGATTTAATCCAATGCAAACGCAAAGGATTCTGAAGTTAATCTGGAAATGAGAACTTTTTCCAGTTCTAAATCACATCCAGTCTGCTGGAAAGCGTATTTTCGAAAACAGTTATAGTCAAAAAACGTACCGGGTGGTAAATTCACCCCAGTCTCCAACAGGAAAACCTAAACTGACTTCAACAATGGTCAAAGGACTGGCTTTTGCCATTCAATGAGAATAAATGCACTATTCTACGAGTCGGTAGAACTAGCACTCCGAACCTCATGGATTATGGCCTAAATGGTATACCATTGCAAGAAGTTTACGCGCAGAAGGACTTGGGAGTGTGGATCTCGAGCTCCCTTAAACCCTCGCTGCATTGTTCAAAGGTAGCCAAGTCTGCGATGTCAGCCCTGTACCTTGTCATGCGGGCTTTCTCTGCCTTTGATGAAGACTGCTTTGCCAAAGTCTTTCGAACTTTTGTGCAGCCGCTATTGGGGTTCGCTATCCAAGCTTGGAGACCCTGGACCGCGAAGGATCTCAATATCCTCGAAAAGGTTCAAAGGCGTGTAACCAAACTTGTGACTGGACAGGGCTCATTACCCTATGAAACCCGATTAGCTAACCTTGATCTCTTTCCCTTGAGTTACAGGCAGCTACGAGGTGACCTGATACAAAAATTCCGTATCATGTGCGGTCAGGGCTGCTGCCTCGTACCTGGAGACTTCTTCCAGTTAGCAATAACCATGAACTTGAGAGGTCATCCACTCAAACTACGTGTAAATGGGGTCAGACTAGATACAAGAAAGTTCTTCTTCTCCAAGAGAGCGGGCAACGCTTGGAATGCTCTGCCTCTGGATGTTGTTATGCTACTTCCGTTGAGCTTTTTAAGAAAAACATGGACCAGTACAGCAGTGCCCACTATAATATCCCCAGATCTTCTTAGTCACGTCCCAGTTGAATCACAGACTGATTATTACAATACTACTTCCTTAATTTCAATACCATTTTTATAGCATTTTTATTATCTCAAACTCATCACATATGCCTCACTCACGAGAATCCTGTCAACAACAATAGCATGTCCTCATGCTACTCGTAATATGCAAGTACACATTTATGTTTACTCTCTTCGATTAGCCAACAGCTGCTTATTTTGCGCACTCTATCATGTAAACCAACTTTCTTACATGTTCATGAGGTACTAGAGCCTTTTTAGCCATACTGTAACCAAGTGGGAGTTCAAAGGCGTTTGCTTATCTTTCCCTTAATAAACTGAGCTGAACTGAAAAAAATAAGGTGACAGTCCGGTTATGGGTAGGTGGGACACCAGTTAGGTATGAAGTGAAGGAACTATACAGATAATGTCCGAGTTCGTGATCTGAGGTGTAACTTTGAGTTCCGGCTGCCAAATTTGCATAGTACTGAGGAATTCCTCCAAAACTGTATTAAATGCAGTGACTGTTCGCAGATAGGCCCTCACGTGCGACTGCGGTTTTCAGAAGCCGGTCAGATAAGCGTGGACCATGCCCATTGGCTGTTTTATAGGCTACTGTTATCAAGTATGAGGGTTCTCTGACCTACAAACTTTTCCAAGGGATGAACGCAAATGTCTGAGATATCCAGCAAATATGGAGCACCTTGTAAGTCCTTGACGATTCGCTCTATTGTGTTAAAATGTGGGCCAAAATAAATGGACTGAGGCATGGACCTGCTGTCCAGAAACAGTACCTACAAAAATTGCATATGCTTTGTTGAAGAATATATTTCATTTTAAATATCAACCATGCCATGGCCGGCCAGCTTTCCAATGAAAGTGGTTCGTGACAAGCACTGCAGTTTCCTTCAGGGAAATTCGCTGGCATGGGCGAAAATCATCAGACGGAGTTGCTTTCAATCTAATTTCGGCTTAACACAGAAATAAGTATCCTCCATCACATAACAAGTGAATCTTTGTTTAATTCCAGGAGCTACCTATTTCCGTATAGCAAGTTTAAACTTAGTCCAAATGCTAACCAAAATATTGACTCTGAACTTCATAACAATAACTCGAACCCGAACGTTGAGTCAAGGTGGTTGATCCCAAATTCGTGAATAAGTGAAAGATATTATAAAAAATTTTTTCGGAAGAGACCTAAAAATCTTAAGGATTTGTTTTTTTTAAGAAAATTCCATACGCACCGGCCTATTCGTTTAAGAATTATAGTTTGTCTTCCCCTTTTGAGTTTTCATACTTTTGCCCACTGATTGCTCATCGGATTCTGCAATTCGCATTTTGTGCATTCTACCGTCCTTAAAGCTTGTATATCTTTTAAGCTGTTAAATGCTCACTGAAATTCGGTCGCAAGATCTGCTAGATTGTCGCAAAAAATCAGTTGTCTAATTTTTCTAATGTTTAACCAAATTGCAGCCTACTTCAAGCAAAGATGAAAACACAAGTCTCAGTTCGCCCGAAGCTCCCAGCATCTGAACACAAGCATTTTTTGATTACATCTAGTAGCCACAGTAATTATGTGAACATGGAACACGTTTTTAATGCAAAAAAGCTTATATAACTGTAAGGACTCAATTCTGAAGTTTGGATCAGTTTTCTCTATATTTGGGAACTTATTCGACGGTAACATTTCTGGTATTACGTCTCAAGAATGTAAGCAGCTTGATCCACACGCTCATTTGGTCACCAGTGAGACATTGGACAGACAGAAAAAACTACAATTTTCTTTTTAAATAAAATTTCACAGGGACAGGCGACTATTTGATGTTGCTGTCGACTTTCTGTACTCTTGTTGCTTGAGCCACAAAATAGCGGAAGTCAAATGCCTCTCCTCATGGAGAAAAAATCCACTCATAATAATTGCACCTTTTTCATCAATCGAGGTGCACTCATTCTCTGCACAATGAGATCGTATTTCTCGTTATCTAGAAATGACAAAATGTTTCCGTTGTCGGGCTCTTACATTGACGGAGTGAATAATTGGGCGTCTCCTCTGAAATAGACCATCGAACTCTCAGCCTATTAGTCGTAAGTCCGTTCAAAGTTCTGCAAACCACAAAACCACAAACTGCTGCCAGTCCCGCGCCTTCTGTCCATACACATTACGCTCTGAATACCTCCACAGCCCATGTACACGACTGAGGTCTGTCAGATCGTAATGAATTCCTCAGTCTCCACCACACCTTCGACAACGACCCCCACCCACACTATGAGATTCAACCAAGGCACACTTTTTCCCCTCCACAACCAGACTTTGGAGCCCCCTTGATACTTGATGGGTATACAAACCAGTCTTCAACGAGTGACACCATGAAGTCTCTCCCCAACGCCATAATGCGCACCATTCCGCCTTCCTCTGACGAGGCTGAACACCTTGTACTATAGACAGCTCCCTTGCACTATAGACAGCTCCCTTGCACTATAGACAGCTTCGGGGTGACCTGATACTAACATTCCGCATACTACGTATCCAGGACTGTTGTCTGGTGCCAGGGGATTTCTTCGAGTTAGCAAAAACAACGAACTTGAGAGGTCATCCTCTCAAATTACGTGTGACTGGAGCAAGGCTAGACACTCGGAAGTACTTCTTCTCCAAAAGAGTAGTAGAAGCTTGGAATAGTCTTCCTCTGGATGTTGTAATGTCGGACTCCCTGGAGGTTTTTAAGTGAAAGTTAGATCGATATAATGGTGCGAGCTACAACACTAACTGAAAGCTGCAAGTGTGACGTCATAAAGTAAGGCATTAATGATACTACTAGTTATATTTGAGTAACATTTCCTTGTTTGTTATTTTTCGTTCGAGGGCTTGCATTCTCCCATTACTCCCATGCTGGGGTCCTCGAGGTCTCGATGCTTAACTTATTTACACACCTTGGTGACACCGTGAGTATTCGCATCAGCTGGACCTGGCGTCCGTCGTCCATGAGGTGTATGAACGTTATCCCCTGGTTCGAACCGCAATGGACCGAGGATGATCTGGACATCTATTTCAACCTTTGAAATCCCTCAACGGACGCTGCAATCAGCAATGGAGCATCATGTGACCTCCGAAATGCCCCCGTTGGACCCCTCCCAAGGGCGACAGTTTTTCTCCTAAATATCACCGGGAGTTTTTCACTGTCTGCTCTTTTTCAACTTTTGTTCCACTATGTTGGCCTCGCCAACATATCGAGATACTATTTTTTTGATACCACAACTCGTATGTACAAATAGGGAATTCAAAGGTGACTCACCTACAACTCCCTCAAATATACTGATACTGATACTGATACCAGTTGCGCCAAGAGGAGGAGGATCAACGGGAACAAGACCAACACCATGACTTCAATAGTCTCTGCCAGTTGGATCTCATGTATCCATCTCCTGCCGCCAGCAACTCTTCTATCCCCTTCCCGGTCGTGTTAGGCACACCAGAGAACACACAACCGCCGCCGCTGCCTCCCAACTTTCAGTTTCCGGGACCATCACCGGTTAGCTACTCTCTCCTTCTCAATGAGGACTCGTGCTCCTCGTTGGGTACTGTGATAACCAGCCTGTCACAGCGTTCAGGCACGGAAACACTTCAGCCCGCCAATGGGGAGGCTTCTTTGTCTGATTCGCTGGCCTGTAAGTCATTTGCTTTGCACCTTATCCCATCCTTTCTGAAAAACTACCCTCATGATCTTAAGCGTTGAACCATGTTTACCTGTTCCACAACCTTCAGGCGTGGAGGGGGAATATCGGAAGCTCGGAAGTGAGAATGCCGTATTGTCACCTACCAGAGCTAAGACGGCTTATTTTATTATGTTATTTGCGGCAACCTGGATGGCGACCGCAACATTTGTATGACCCCTGAACCTCACAAACGTACGATAGTTGTACAGAGTAATCAAGCCTTGACTGTTTTGCCGCACTTAATTGAGGTTGCAGCACTCGTTACCAAGCCACAAAACCCTCTACCAAGATACCAGTATTTGAGTGACTCCTTTTCGATCGACTTAAGTAGATCCCACCTGCTAAAAATGAATACAAACAGGGTGCGAATTAATTCCAGGGATTTTCGGTGCCGATCTAATTTTCGATGTATTCTGTGAAAAGCCTTTACCGAAGCATATTTTCTTCGAGCATTTTTGTCGAATTTAATATATGTTTACTCAAAGAAATAAATATGCTAATTGTCGATATGTTTAACCAGTTCCTGCCTTATTTTGAACCCGTACCAATTGTGCACTCGAGCCTGCAGTTTCTAATTTTTGTGCTGCGCATTGTCAGTTAAACGGGATTACATACCCCTTTATAGCATTAAACTCTTTTTTAATGTGTATTAAATTATGTTATCGCTACAAATTCCCTTCTATGTGCCGAAGGCAGCATTAATGAACATGGAGAATTCGAATAATCATTTCACCATCTCAAAATTTATCCTTATGGTAAATTATTTTCTAGATTAGCAAGATAAGGTCTCCTCAAGTACAGATTTGAAGGAAACGTAGGCTCATACAATACTGCCGGATAAGGAATATTTTACGCATGCATTCTACGGGCTTCGGAGGTCATTTGTCCTACTTCAATAAACAATGACATCATAAATGTTGTCCCTCACCGTACTCCCATTACTTTTTTCGTATTCATAACAGATTTCTTGAAGGTGGGCTTTACAAAATATGTTGATGTTTGTTTTTTGTTTTTTCATGGCCGTTTTTTGTAGGAAAATTCGTACCTGATTATGACTAGAAGCTTACGGTTTTAATTTGGTTATTTTCCTCGCTGACAAAAGTGCTCCCACCGCATTTTCGTGGATGCATTATTTAACTATCCTGAAATCCACTTATCGCCAGGGAATACCTGCGCCCCAAAATTATGCCAGAATTATGTCTTCAGATGAGCGTACTTGCTGGGACACTTATGCACATTTTAAATTCGCAGCTTCAAAGACAAGCAAAGGAGGCAACAATGCTTTTGTTTAAGTGCGCATCTTGGCACATTTCTAATTAGAACTTAAAATTCGCAATGCTGGTCGTGCTATTACTTGGTATAGTTTTAATTCCTTCATTGAAAAAATGCAACTTTCAGGCAACTTTCAGGCCTTCACAGTCCGACTGACATTCCGGCTCCTGGATTTTCGGCCCATAAATAATCCCATGCATACCCAGTCGGAGTCAAGTCAAAGGATTACCCCGGCCTCTCCCTACCTCGTTTGTCCTTTTAAGGCTTCAGGCCTTTTATTCAACCAGGAGCAAAAAATAATTCACCTTTAAATTCTTGTTTCTTGGTAATGGATATTCTCTCGCAGTATTTGAGCATAGTCTTCTCCATCAACACCTTGATATAGAATAACGAGGTCACTCTTGCGATTTAAGTGTGGTTCTACTGTCAGGTGCAGTCACCGCCCCGGACAATCCAGTCTTCCGCATTTCGTGGATCTGGAAAGTACACTCTCCTCTTGAGCCCACAATTTTTCACCTGCATAAGTCGGGGTACTTTCTGCATTTTAAGGAGCCGTTTCCGATTTGAAGCAGAGTTTTGTCTACATGTCACTACCCGAAGAAGGGTTGACTGCATCATTGAGACCTAAAGTGCCTAAATAGGAGCACGTTGAAAGGGAAGGCGGGGAACGTTTTTGGCGCCGTGTGTGGGTGCAGGGATTTGCTGCCTTTGTTGAACCACTTTACTCTCTCCCTCTTTCTCTCTTTCTTGCTCTTTAACTGTGCTTATCCTTAAAATCGGCTGGGCTTCTGCCTTCCAACTTAGCCCAGCCTCCGTCGCCTGAAATTGTGCCTCGTTGCAGACTGCATTCATTTTACTAGGGCTGAGTGTTTGGAGTACCCCCGACGGTTAGGGCCACGGCGGATTGCCAGTTAAATCTTCCACTCAAACGATAATTAGCAGAAAAGTCCCGGTATGTATGTAACGCTGCTCTGCAGTCGTCGTTTTAATGCTCACAAGTATCCGACAGGAGCTGCGGGAGCTAATGAAACAGATCACTTCTTCTGACTTTAACACTTCGGAATGATAACTCAGTAGGCAGAGGTAAACTTGACTATAATGTTTGATACCCGAGACTCCGATATGGCTTATTACAGGGGAGACTCGGTCTTTAGAACATAAATTTGGCTAATCTCTCGTTTCGGATTCAATCTGTAACCCGCCATTAGAGAGGTTATTCAATTTTCAAAGAAGATCTTCCTGTTTGCTGCATTTAAATTTATTTCCAATTTAATGTCTACCTGTGCATATTAAAGATCTCTGTTCGGTCTCAACGAGTACACCACACATTTACGCGGTTCTTTCAGGCAATACACCAGTTTTTGGGACTTTCGTACCGTTAAAAGTTAAGCGTCATTTAGTGCGGTGTTTGTGTTAGAGTGATAAAACTTTGTTTGGGCGATAGCATTGAATAAAAGCTTAAAATTTTGGAGAGTATTTTTCAACAGAACGCATATCCTAAGCGATCCTAATCGATCCTATGGCCAGAAGACCACCAAAGTTCCCCTCCTTGTTGACGGAAGACTAGAAAAGGCTTTTAATAAGAGTTTAGTTTATAGGTACGCGCCGAGTGAACTTAAAGACAGCGCTGAGGTCAGGCGACACATATCTACGTTTCTCGACCAGCTCCATCCTATAAGGAGAGAAAAAAGACTATACTATCATCCGAGCCCATCTCTATATGCATATAGTCTTGTAAATGCTCCTTAAGGACAGAATTTCCTGATCAAACCAGTTGGCGTTTGTCCCAAAGAATGAGAGCACACTCTTCTGTGTGACTAGGAAAGAGCCAAGTAAAGAACGTTAACAGCTCAATGCTAACGAATCTGCTGGATGAATAACACAACATAGATTACAGAGTGGCCTACCGGGTAGTTTATAAGGTCACCTAAAGCCATCCAAAACCACGCTGACAGTGTTTCTGGGCTATAAAAGAGGTGGCTGCAATCAGGTTACGCAAAGTTATCCTGTGCGTACGGACTGACTTTATACAGTCTTCACAATTGCCATGGCCTAGATTCGTATATACTTAAATTTCCTAGTGTTTACGACTTCTCTTTTCCCACCCTAGTTATAGCAGGATCTTTCTGCTTGCCCGCATTTTTATAATTATTTAAATAACAATATAGGTATAAGAGGCCTGAATAGAATTTATCAGAAGCAGACGTTTTTGAATTTTTTACTAGGAATGTTCTCAGCTCGAAAAGAAGGAATTTCTAAATTGCATGCATTTTCACGTTGATTGTTTCATATATTTATAAATTCTGGGGATTGTATACTTTCAAGGAAGTTTATGTTTTGTTTTGTATAAAACCTTTTCCATTTCCGAATAATTTAAAACCCTATTTGCAGTTTCACTTGCACTTAGGACTTCCAACCTATATGCTGCTCATGTTCTGCGCAGGAAGACTTATACGTTTCTTTACACAATTAGGAAGACTTCAAGTAGTACTCATAAGATTTGTAATGAATGCAGACCATGTTGTATACTTGATAAGCAGCTTGAATAAACGGACTGATATGCCAGTCTGTGAATGTACATTTTATGTCCTTGAAAATGGTCATGGTTAAAACCTTGTTCAAAGCCGAAGGCCTAGAATGTAAACAATACAGTCAGGTGGGAGAGGATTATAGAGTGCGGTAGCTGCAGTGCAAGGCTACTATCACTTAAAACTAATTCACGCGCAATTTACCGTCCCTGCACCACCCTTCCGTGGAGCACACGGTGGACATCGTCGAAATCGACGGTCGAACTATCGTATTATGTAAACCAACTTTCTTACATGTTCATGATGTACTAGAGCCTTTTTAGCCATATTGTAACCAAGTGGGAGTTCAAGGGCGTTTGCTTATCTTTCCCTTAATAAACTGAACTGAACTGAAAAAAATAAGGTAACAGTCCGGTTTTGGGTAGGTGGGACACCAGTTAGGTATGAAGGGAAGGAACTATACAGATAATGTCCGAGTTCGTGATCTGAGGTGTAACTTTGAGTTCCGGCTGCCAAATTTGCATAGTACTGAGGAATTCCTCCAAAACTGTATTAAATGCAGTGACTGTTCGCAGATAGGCCCGCAAGTGCGACTGCGGTTTTCAGAAGCCGGTCAGATAAGCGTGGACCATGCCCATTGGCTGTTTTATAGGCTACTGTTATCAAGTATGAGGGTTCTCTGACCTACAAACTTTTCCAAGGGATGAACGCAAATGTCTGAGATATCCAGCAAATATGGAGCACCTTGTAAGTCCTTGACGATTCGCTCTATTGTGTTAAAATGTGGGCCAAAATAAATGGACTGAGGCATGGATCTGCTGTCCAGAAACAGTACCTACAAAAATTGCATATGCTTTGTTGAAGAATATATTTCATTTTAAATATCAGCCATGCCATGGCCGGCCAGCTTTCCAATGAAAGTGGTTCGCGACAAGCACTGCAGTTTCCTTCAGGGAAATTCGCTGGCATGGGCGAAAATCATCAGACGGAATTGCTTTCCATCTAATTTCGGTTAAACATAGAAATAAGTATCCTCCATCACATAACAAGTGAATTTTTGTTTAATTCCAGGAGGTACCTATTTCCGTATAGCAAGTTTAAACTTAGTCCAAATACTAACCAAAATCTTGACCCTGAACTTCATAACAATAACTCGAACCCGAAAGTTGAGTCAAGGTGGTTGATTCCAAATTCATGAATAAGTGAAAGATATTATAAAAAACTTTTTCGGAAGAGACCTAAAAATCTATAGGATTTGTTTTTTTTTGAAGAAAATTCCGTACGCACCGGCCTATTCTTTTAAGAATTATAGTTTGTCTTCCCCTTTTGAGTTTTCATACTTTTGCCCACTGATTGCTCATCGGATTCTGCAATTCGCATTTTGTGCATTCTACCGTCCTTAAAGCTTGTATATCTTTTAAGCTGTTAAATGCTCACTGAAATTCGGTCACAAGATCTGCTAGATTGTTGCAAAAAATCAGTTGTCTAATTTTTCTAAAGTTTAACCAAATTGCAGCCTACTTCAAGCAAAGATGAAAACACAAGTTTCAGTTCGCGCGAAGCTCCCAGCATCTGAACACAAGCATTTTTTTGATTACATCTAGTAGCCACAGTAATTATGTGAACATGGAACACGTTTTTAATGCAAAAAAGCTTATATAACTGTAAGGACTCAATTCTGAAGTTTGGATCAGTTTTCTCTATATTTGGGAACTTATTCGACGGTAACATTTCTGGTATTACGTCTCAAGAATGTAAGCAGCTTGATCCACACGCTCATTTGGTCACCAGTGAGAAATTGGACAGACAGAAAAAAACTACAATTTTCTTTTAAAAAAAATTTCACAGGGACAGGCGACTATTTGATGTTGCGGTCGACTTTCTGTACTCGTGTTACTTGATCCACAAAATAGCGGAAGTCAAACACCTCTCCTCATGTAGAAAGAATCCGCTCATAATAATTGCACCTTTTTCATCAATCGAGGTGCACTCATTCTCTGCACAACGAGATTGTATTTCTCGTTATCTAGAAATGACAAAATATTTCCGTTGTCTGGCTCTTACATTGACGGAGCGAATAATTGGGCGTCTCTTCTGAAATAGACTATCGAACTCTCACCCTATTAGTCTTAAGTCCGGTCAAAGTTTTGCAAACCACAACGACCTGCTTAATCCATCTCCTTGGATGTGCAGTTCAAGACCGCCTTAACTTCACATTCCATTTCTCTTCCAACCAATCTGTTAATGCCTTCTGCCTCGCGACCAGGAAATTCAACTTTAATCACTTTTAACCCTGTCAGCAACAAGACTGACCGCTTCCGCACTTCCGGGTGGTAATTCTTGCCTTCCTACAAAATCTCCCGAGCCACACTGCAAAAACAGCGTGCCTAAAAGACTGTGTCCGCCCTCATTCAAAATGAAAGGCAACTTATTAAAAGTTAGTGAACCGTTGCCACTATTTTCATTACCTAAGCGTTTTTCAATCTGGGTCGTCTCCGAACCACATGAGTCATATTATGACTCCAAAAATGCACTGTTTTTCGCATTGAACTCCAGCGAGAGACCGTTTATTTAACCTGCAAATAGCTATGACGCAAATAGTTTCAACGCTAATGTTACTCTCAGTCCAGGACTTTTGCCAATCGAGACCATAAGCTCTTACGTGAATGGTCCCAACCCCCATCCAATTTCAGGTTTCCCCTAATTCATTCCTATAGTGTTCTGCCCAAACCTTGTCACATCTATCTGCCATCATCCCTTTCCTCGCTAATTGCCAACAAGCCCAGCCCGGTTTATCCTCTCCAAATTTTTCCATATCAGAAAACGCTATCCCCAATTATTTTTAACCTTTCTACCAACCACCCGTTATTGACTGTCTTAATGTCAATAGTACTAGGCCTGTTGGTATTTAGTTCTCAGCCGATACTGATTGACATTTTAATCACTCGCCTCTTCGTTTTTTTTTCTAAATAACGTTAACCATAGTCCTGATACCCGAAATACACTAGATATCATAGTACTAAATACTAGGTCTGTTTTACAGAAGATGGCTCAACTTAGAGCCATTGTCTTCGAGCTGACGTCTAATATTATATGCTTAACGGAACCTTGAACTCATCAACTAATTTCTGACTCTTCCCTTATCATAGACAAGTATTACTTCTACCGTCAAAATCCCATTATTAGTCGTGGCAAGGGTTGTCTTTCGTTATTAGAGCATCTTTAAAACACTTCCCATATTATATAAATGCTCCGTCATTCTCCGTAAATTGCTCCTTTGCTTCTATTATTCTCGTTCCTCAAAGAAAGGTCATCCTTGGATGCATCTATAATCCTCCCAACTCATCATCCGATGATGATGCAAAACTATATGGGAACTTTAAATTGATTTCGTGGTCGACTTTCGATGCAAATATAATCGCTTTAGATTATAATCTTCCTGAAATTTATTGGCTTTCAAAGTTCTGTCGACCTATATTTCGGCCTTTTCTAGACATCATTAATTTTTCAACTGTTCTCAGCTAGTCCGCTCCCCAACAAGAGACAATCATATGCTAGATCTGATTTTTATCAACGACATTGCCCCATTCTTCGTTGGCTTCAGACAGTACCTCTTCCAAAGTGACCATGCGTTAATTCACTGTTGTCTTCCACTTGTTTCCTCGAAAAAAAAAGCAATTCGTTCCTACTGAGCTTTTGACCTCGCAAATAACAACTAAATTAACAGCTTTCTTGAATCAGTGGACTGACATAATTTCTCGTGCATGAATGATGCAAAAAGTCTTTCTGACTTCGTGCCGACTGTTTCCGAAGGCATCCTTAAATTAGTGTTAACCAGAATTTGCAGCCCTACGTGTCTGATTCCACCGTTCATCACTTGCTTTTACGTAAACTAAACAAATTGAGAAGGCAGTTGAAAGATCGGTTCACTAGCTTTTTATCCGTATATTTAAGGATTGCGGAGCTTTTCAGATTAGCCTATAAGATTCGTCTTGAGCGCGACCGTCAGAGGGAATGAGGAACGCACATGACCTTAACGCTGTGAAATCTGCCGTACAACTGTTCCGTCGTCCATTCTCTTCTTACCATGTTTATAATATTCCCTCATTGCTAAATGAAGATATTAGCTTCGTCGTCAACAAAAACGACAAGTGGGAATTCTTTAATGCATTCGTTGCAAAACATCTGAACCAGTTCAGTCGTTTCATCTGCGTTCGCTTAGTCTTCTCAATACAATTTCTTGCCCCTTACACTTAATACAGAAACAGATAAGGTGCTTAAAAAATTCACACCCTTCGGGAATTGACTGTATTCAAAACTCGACTTTAAAGGAAGTGACAAGCTTTCCCCGAATACTAAGCCACGCATTTTCAGAATTTCGCCTTCCTGTAAGAATGAACGGTATTTTTCAAGCAAATATGAATGCAGTTTATGTTTATATTTGTCTGTCGTATCCGCCCGTATGTCGTCCTCTGAGAGTCCGTTCCAGGCATCGACAACTCACTACAAAACGAGTGGTGACGAACATACAGGCGGGATAAGGTTCCTCGAAGTTTGAGAGAATTCCTACGCAGGTTAGTTGTTGTGGCCAATGATAAGAAGTCTTCGAAGTCGAAAGCACAGTCTTGATTCCTCACGAGCCGGTATGTCTGTATGAGATCGCCTAGAAGCTGCCTGTACTCAAGACGTAAAAGGTTAAACGCAACAAGTTTTCATTTGTATCATAAAGACTTTAGACCCTTCATGACTTTCGTTACCCTCCTTTGAATCCTTTTCAACATCTTGTAATCTTTTTTCAGCCACGGTCGCCATGCCTGAATTCCATATTTAAAGTGTGAACGAATAAACCTTGTGTATACTTTTCCAAATATTTCCTTATCGATATCTACGAAAGTCCTTTTAAGTGCAAACAGGACACTGGACGTCCGTTTGGCCACCCTGAAACATTGAGTGGAGGGCTTTAGGGAAGACAAAATCCTGGGCCCTTTTCCGGATAAATTTGGCATATCTTGATGTCGTATGCAAACATGACTCCCTTGCCATCCAATCCCTGCTTACAATCATTGACATAGATTAAGAAAGGTAATGTAATGACCTGAGGTACACCACTCACAACCGGCTCAGGAATTTATTTCGCATTGCCAATGCACACGGACTGCGATTGGCTTATCAATAAGTTTCTTATCTAATTGAGCAAATTCCCCTTTATTCCGGATGCTCGGACTTTGTAGAGTAACCTGCGGCGAGGAACACTATCAAAGGCTTTTTGAATTCGACGTAGATGACATCAACGCTGGTGTTTTCATCTAATGACCTGAACTACTGTTCCATTAAATAGAGCATATTGGCTAAACAGGATTGATTTCATCGAAATTCGTGTTGGGCCCTATCAAAGAAGTTTTTCTCTTTGAGAATTTTGTCAATTTACCTTTTTTGGCGGCGAGTGAAAAATAGATTTTAAACGGAAATTGCCATAAAATTCGGGAACATTCTGTTCGTTCGAGCAATGCCTAATATAAAGAAGCCAACCGCCATCACGCCTTCCATGAGGCTGCCCAGATTCCTAGCTTCAACTGGGTTCACAGGGTACCGGTGACCTAGGAAGTTAACTGGTGGACTGCATGTCTTTTTACTGCTGATATAAAACTCCCACAATCGAGTTACGCACGAAGAAATTTTTATGTGTCATTAGTGATGACAATTCTCCACGGAACACTAACACGCCTGTGACGGTGGCGCCAACAATGTCTGTCGTTGTGGTAGAGATAACATGATATTTTAGCGTAACGACAAAAGTCTACTGACATCTGCTTGAAGTTTAGCTTTGAAAGATAGAGTGATTCGTAGGGTTTAACTTTGTGCCTGTATAATTCAGGCCAACGATTTCTGTCATATCTCGAGTATGCCTCTTTTTCCAGTCTCACTAATCACCCAATTCTCATCTCGATGGAAAAATGTTTCGCAAGTTTAAGCTAAAGCTTCGTTGTAACTCCGCGCTGGGGTTTCAATGATGGGAAGTGAAATAGTCAAACAAAGTTTTTTTTTAATCCCATAAACAACACCAGCCAACAAAAATCCCGGAATCTGGCGAAAAAAAAACAATAAAAGGGAATCCTTTCATCTCATCAACACACACACCCCAAGGAGGTGAAAAAGGAAAAAAACGTTTCCCTATACCTGTGCAGTGCAAACTACTTCAATGGAATGTCTCACTAATTTTTTGATAACTGGACAGCTCATAGGAAGTTAGACTTTCTCCAAGAAGACTGAGTACGGTTTCCCAAACCCCAGTTGGCAGCCATGACAAGGAGTCCATTAAAAGTGCGATGTCACCTTTTAGCGAGCTCCTCATGGCTGGTGAAAGAGAAACATCGGCAAACCCCGTTGCCTCCCTGTAGACCACCTCAGTGTCCAAGAGTACATTTTGATTAGGAATGTCGCATTTTTTGTGCCTATGTAGGGAACCTTAAGGGAGATTAGTAAACCCGCCAAAAATGCACTTGTTTACCTCACAGGCAAAAGCAGATTGAGAGCGGCGAGTCGAAACGCACAGGCCAGCCTGCGAATGTCGTCTGTGCTATTACACAGACTGTCATCGCCAAACAGCAACTTGTCGAAAAAGCGATCGCAGGGAAACGCACTGCCCTGGCTGAGGCTCCACGGTATCCCCAACCGTGACCTTATAATCCAGTGGGCGTTCTTTCTGACATTCCTTACGCCACGGTATGGGCAGAAGGTTCGAACTTTTTGAGATTTTTCAGAAAAGGGCGTATGAAAAGTAAGAAAGCTTCTTCTTTTTCACGGAATTTGAAGTGTACTCATTTGATAGGACTTTCTAACCTTTTGGCCGAAACCAGGGTATGACCTGGCAGAAATGGCAACACAAAATCCACAACACGACTGCCATTTCAAAAAACTTGCGGTCCATCTCAGAATCCCAATGCTGCCTTCGAGCTTTGTCTGGTGTGTTGGTTGAATGTTTTCTTCAATGATCTAAAACGTTCTCATTATGGTTTTATCAAGCATAATCAGTCTTCAGAGTCGATAATATGCCTAGCTATTCTGGTTTGGACAAAAACAATTATGGTGATCGAGACAAACCAGCAAATAACGAGTCCTCTGAGCTGAGCATATGGCTACGTAGTCTGGTTTGGTGAACTGAGACAAAAAAGGGCTATGGGCTTAGCTTGTTGCAAGACTCTTCGCGCATCTTAGGCATGTGCACAAGTTAAACAGGCGTCAAACGTTTTCTCACATATTACTGAATGATTTTCGTAAAAGCAAAAAAATATCTGCACGCAAAAGGCCAATGAATATTCTATGCAAACATTATGAGCGCTTGGGGAGGGGAGTTGATGAGCTGCTCAAAAGCAAACATACATCCTGTCAGGATTTGACAAGTCTAAAAATTGAATGATTTTTAATTGCGACAATTTATTTAGTCTCAAATTATGTGCTAGTTTGGTTTAGATAGTTATGAGACTCTTGGTACACCTTGAGTATAGGCATAAATTACTCAGACACAAAAATACTTCTGATATATTCACGAATTATCTTCTTAGGTGAAAATTAGCTGCGCATAAAAGGCCGTGCCAAATCCTGTAGAAAGATTATGAGCTCTTAAATAGGTATTGAGCTACTCAACAACAAAGCTATTGCCCATAATAATTTGGCAAGTTCAAAAACTGTTTACCGGATTGATGGATGTGAAAAACGCCTGGCTGCGAGCTCTTCTAAGCAGTGAACCTCTAGTGGTGGCGCGCTGGAATTCCAGAGGACAAGCCAGTTTCATTTATGGTAGAAAGAGTGATATCAACCGACCTCATTAGTTTGACCCAATACTTGTTGGCGGGATCCTATTGGCTATGTGGTAGTTGCTCTGCCTCGAGGAAATTCTGTCTCCAAAAAACAGTACGGGGGATTAACAGCGCTGTGTCGGTGGGAATGAATGATGCAGCTGACTGGGAGGAGGTGGAGAATAAACTAAGCCTGTATCACCTAAATATTGAGTCTACTTTGAGCACCACAAACCATCAGGCCAAGTATCGATGAGCAGAAGAATGTTGGAGGTACCGGGCCTGTGATTTCGGTATTAAGTGTTTTCAGCTGCTTTTATTGGTTTGTGGGGGGTATTTTCGAATAGCCTGTGTCCACGTCATGTGCGTGTGTGATTGTGTCTGGGGGGCATATTCGTGTATGTGGCACGCGAAGACGAGATCTCTGGCTATGTCAGGCACTGTGCTCATAACCCACAGCAGATCAATGACCGGCTCGGACCGTGGCTGGGGCCTGTGGGAATGGGGAATAGAGAGCATGGTCAGAAGGTCAGCGCATTTCCTCACTATGAACAATCGAACGTGCTCGAGCCTACCCCAGAGTGATAAAATCCCTGGCTTAGATGGTTGTCAACTGGCGGGATAACTCAAAGATCGTAGTCAGTCCAGCATATGTTTGTCTGGAGTGGTGTACTGAGAGTCAGGCTGCAATGGCTCCCTCGTAAGGAAGCCTCGATTCTACTCCCACTCTGTGGGATCCGAGTCTGGTGTGGCAGCACGCTTATTGGCGTCTCCGACCGCGCCAACCACCCGTGCCCCTCTCCCGCCTCCGGTCTTCCTTAGTCTCTCATGACACCAGGCATGGGGGTGAGAGAGGGAGAATGGTAGATGAAGCGCAAGTCTACTCTCATTATAATCTGATTCACGCGTAAGTTAACGTCCCTGTGCTAACTTGTTATATGGCACCTGGTGGACCTTGTCGGATAAGATGGTTGAAATGTCAAAGAGCATAATGTATTGGAATAAATTATCTAGATGGGCCTGTTTCGATTGAAAAGACTGAAATATAAAGCTGAATTAATTTTCTCTATGCTTCGTTTTGTCGGAATATTCCAGGGTTTAACTGAAAGGAAACAATGCCCTCCTCTGCAATCCACTTCCTGGTCACACTGTATGCCCTGATAATACTTAACCTAACATGTACTTCAGTGAAAACTCGTCAACGATTAACTTTTAACAGTTGATTTGGCCTAAGCATTCAGTTGCATAGTCCGAAACGTGCACAGTACAGTGGTCTTTAGGACCTAGGCCATTATGCACGAAGGCGTGCATTTCAGATCTATAAAATCTGTGGTAGATATGATGCATGCGGTATGTGTGATCTATTTTCCGCCACTGCTGAGTTTAGAAACGGAAAGAGCAGACGATTAGCAGTTTTCGCAATACCTTTATATTTATAGGGCCACTCTGCTTTGCATTTGCAATCCAAGAAGAGAGCCTAAAAGTAAACAAATTTGGCAGAAAAGGCTCCAATAGAATGATGAAAATGGGGTTTTTCATTTACCACAAAAAAGTATCACACGTTTTCGAGGAAGTGGAGAAACGGTCAAACGCCCCAATCTTTTCTTTAATTTACCTTGGAACAGGGTGGAGTACGTAGATTTTCGTCCACAAAATACCCAAATAGGGCGCTTTAAGTGGTTAGATGTTTTATAATTGGTTAAGGGCATATTCATTGCCGACTTTGGTTTTGATGTTCATCTGTCGCGGCGATGAGGTTTTATTTTTGGTTGACTTTACAAGTATGAACCGAACGGCCGTCTGCATTGGAAATATGCCAAGATCTCACTACCTGGTTACCATAGCCAACGACATCTCGAAAACGGTAAATATACACCCAACTCTTCTGAAGCCATGTAGGACGCTATATTCAAACTTCAGACTGTTGAGTAACGGCCATAGTGTACATTTCACTTTTTCCTCAAGGACACTTAATTGTGAACTTCCCAAAAATGACTGTTTCCAAACGTTATTCTATCAAAGCTGTTTTATTTACTTGGTTCGTTGAATTGCCAAGTTAAGGTTACTCATGTACAACAATATTTGACGTTTTTGGAATTTTCTGCTTTTCCAACAATTTAGTATTTCTTAAAAAGGTAATATTACTTGCTATATTTCTTTAAAGTTTTCCATTTCCATAAAGTAATTCATTGTAGTTATTTAAATTTTCTCATTCATTCGTTGCTGCTCACTTTGCGAGTGATTAGCAACCTTTCGTAAATTTTGGTATCTTTCAGAAGATAGGTCAAGTACTGTTTGCATATAGAGATACTAGGTTACCAAAGAAAACAATGGACGGCCGTTGCTGGTTTAATAGCCGTCGTCAACCAGCCATACGCAACCCCAGGTTTGTGTGACCTGGTTTTCAAACTAGCCTTATGGTTCATCGAGCGTTACTAAGTCTACTGTTCTACGATTGGGCCATGGTCCATTCTCTGTCGGTTCTGATCAGGTCTACTAACAATGGTGTGATGCATAGAGTCCGCGCATCCTAAACCAAGTGCCACACATTGGGGTTTGTGCGGTGGATTAAAACCACACCATCCGCTTGCCGCATCAGATGGCTGACTGGCTCAGTTGGTGGACTAGTGCACAGGGGAAGGAAGAGCGAGCGATAATGTGTGCTCGACACCGTGGCACCTCCGCGCATTTCACACCATGCAAAGCATATGCGCTAGAATCTATCAAGACGCACTACGCGTCCTGGCTTGGAAGTCTGCCAACTAACGGGATAATTTGGTCCACTAAAAACTGAGTCAGGCTGCAATGGCTCCTCCTGAATGTGGTTTTTATGGCACAGCCACACAGGTGGGACCCGAGCCGCTGCCCCTTCCATGAAACTACGGTATGTCTGTGGAGACCGGTTCGTGTGTGGCATGCAAACCCTAACCTTAGCCCCAATCACACGGAGTTACTTATATCCGTGTCCAACTGGTATTTCATCCGAATTTTTACTGAATACCCATTCGTCAGGCCGAGTAGCCTACTTATTCCAACACTTGTTTTCGAGGAGTGAAGTTTTACTGTCCGGTGTGTAGGTAGCGACATGTTGCGACGGGCTTTGAAATTGAGCTGTCATTTTTCTGCTCTCCAGTCGCATATAAATTTTCTTATAAGTACATCCATTGACTTATTTCACCCATTATTTACCCATTTTTAATCCTCTTTATTTAATCGAACTACAATTATGAGGTCATCAGGGCAGGACGCTAGCACCGTTTTGAAGGAAGTCCAATTCGACTTTCATTTTGCGGTTCATTCAAGGACGGTTCTTCATGATATCGACTGTTGCAGTCTTCGGACATTCGTTTGTGCTCCTCTGGGCTTAGTTGGTTTGCGTGCCCAATCTTATTCACGGTGAATGGAGGACTTTTTGCTGTAAATATTGGACTTATGCATACCTCCCTCGTTCTCTCCTGCAGACGTCTGCTGCAACACTGGCGCACATTTGCAAATAGAGTCCCGCGGCAACCGTCATCTGTCTGTCCAATGCCCTCACTGCAGCTGAAGACTGAAGACTTTGTCTGCCATTCGGTCAGTCACAAACATCCAGACTGACCAATCTACTCCCAAGGCTGACACGGACACTGTTCGCGCTCGTTGACCGCCTATTTTCAAGCCTGGACAGACTACTTATGGTGATGTCATTAGCGTTCGAATAAGCCAATTGCACTTTCCGAAGTGAGTTCTCAGTAAGATACATCAGTCAGTAACCAGCAACGACCTCCATGACCCGAAAACTAGACATTACAGTATTCTTGTTGATGTGAATGAACAGATAACAAGTCAAGCATTTTGGCAAGTTTGACCTGTATATGTGTACTTTTCTTCAAGTCAATGACTACGACCCAGACATATGGAATTATTCAGGGCGAGACACATAGGCTGACTGCTCAGGTCATATTCCTTCTATACATTTTATTGGTCTAGAACTTTCAAGACTGACGTCCTTGAAAACAAGGTGCTAGCCACCTTAATCTTTAACGAGTGTGACATTCTATGCCGTGAGGTTTGAGGCAGAAGTGGCAGTAGGGATGTTCGGCGATGTCGAAGTTCATAGTACCGGATTTTCACTGCAGTGTGTCTGATGGTTTTCAACAAAGCCGATTCGTCCGGGATGCACAGTAACTTTCCTATCTCATGAGAGTTCAACCGAAATGCCGAAATGTGTTTTCGATTAAAATAAATTACTTAAGTAGGGTTTTTGTATTGAGTATCGTGCAGCTTAATCCCAATATATTTCAGCCACGGTAGAATGTCCGCTTCTGAACGTGTATCTTTCTGACTGGCCGAAAAAATCATACGTTTCTTTGTGCTATGAAAAAAGGCACACAGTTCTCATAAAAAATTGTAATGTATTTAGATGACGCTGAATATATTATAGGTCTGATGTGATAATTGAGTCGTTCAACCCCCTGTTGTGTGAAATCCTGGTGCTTGTGTTTGGGTGGCCAGGTCGTGTACGTAGTACACGTAGATGAGGTCACCAGCAGCTGCGTTCACTTCCGCATCAGACAACTGACCGGCCCTGATGGTGGTCTGATTGTGGAAGTGACAAGAGAGTGAGGTTGACAGCTCAGCGCATTTTCATCCCTATAAACAATCTGACGTGCTTGAAACTCTTACGGTGCGCTGAAAGCCGTGGCTTGGAAGGTTGCCAACTGACGGGATAACTCGGACAGCGTGATCAGCCCAATGCGTGTTTTGTGAAGAGAGGCTGACTGGCAGGCTGAGTGTCAGGCTGCAATGGCTCCTTCTTAATGTGGCCTTTATAGCACTCCCACTCCGTGTGATCTAAGACAGGTGTGGCGGTACGCCCAGGGGCGGCTCCGGCCGCGCCAGCCACCTGCACTTTCTCCCATCTGCAGTCTTCTTGACTCTGTCTTGACACCGGGCTCAGGTGGGGGAGGAAGAGAGAGTGCAGTAGATGCAGTTCAAGTCTACTATCACTTTAAACTAAATCAAGCGCAAGTGACCGTCCCTGCATCACTCTTTCGTGGAGCATACGGTGGACATGGTCGGATTGCGACGGTCGAACTGTCATGGGTCTGATTAATAAATTGGCTGATGCGATATGTTATAAATACGTATTCCACGGTCTTTACAAAATCTCCTAATTATAATTTTTAAAACCAAAATATATCCAGCCTGATAAAGTTCACAGTTAAATAAACAAAAACAGACAAACGCAATCTGTAACGATAGGCATGTTGTGGACATTCATTCCTTTTGGTAATCAACGTTTAAAAGTACCTTCCAAAGACGTTAATCTAGAACAATATTAAATTCTTTGGGTAAACCCCTTATGCTTTATAAATTTTCCAGGCTAGTCATCAAGTTCGTCGTAAAGCAAAAGTTGGTGTTAGAAAACAAATAAATAATTAACCGTGTATAACAACGCATTCTACCGTTGGCCGGCGTCCGCGCCAAATCACGTGAATTTCGCATTTTGTTCCCCCTTCGGAATCGCCTGTAATCGCTGGAATTTGTCCATAAGGACTTTTATGTGGCATATGAATTCAAAGCTGATTGATGCATGCTTCATCTGAGTGCATTGTTTTCAGGAATCCACAGTCTGTCTGTATTGGGCAGGTGCCAACTACGCCAGTGTCCTCCCACGCAAATTTGTGTTCAGTGTGTGCGCGGCCACCTGCGATAGGTGGACTCATCTGCTCACCAGCAATGGATTTTTCTCTATAGAGGTTGCAATAGATTTCCATGTTTGGTGACAATAGACGACATACCAACTGGCACATGGGATTTTCTACACAACACCTTTTCTGTCGATTTAACCAACCCTGTCGTTTAGGTGTATAGGTCCGGTGCGTAATTTAGTTGCGGGTTGGTGTGCTAATTGCATCTGAATTTTTTCCGCTGTTATTCGTAAGCTCAGGTACATAGTTCATGTATGGGTAGGTTGCCCTGGTGATTGTTTTTTGGTGCGAGGGTGGCCGTACCGTTCGATTCCACGGTCTTTACAAAATCTTCTTATTATAATTTTTAAATGTACGCACAAAGTAATGCCTTAAGTGATACCTTAAGCCTTCTTTTGGCCTTCAATTCCTGAGAAAAGCAGGAGCATTTCCTTATGCTCCCTGTAGGGTTGGTTACACGTGATTGGCTTTTAGGTTTTGTTGAAGAAGACAACTAAACTACAAGTAACTTTTTTATTCCCTTCGGTATTTGTAGGTGGCCTGGCTTGGAGGGCTTCCAATTAACTGGATGACTCTGATCGCGTCAGAACTGAGCGCCAGGCCGAATTGGTTCCTTGCATTCTCAGAGATGGACGGATAACCAGGCTCTATGTAGATCGCGTTAATTGCCTATTTAGGTTTGTCGGTCACTGTATTCGCACCTACTCCTAGTCATTCTGACTTTATCTTACCACCAGGGAGGGTGCGTTTGGGATAAAAGAGGGCGGTAGTGGCTGCGCAAGTCGGTTGCACAAAATCTAAACTACGCGCGAGTTATCGATGCCGCGCCGCCTCTCATGACGGCGGTATACGTCGTGGCTTGCGACAGCCGAAATTTCACCTCATATCCTTGATTGTCATTCACTATGCAGTTGCCTGCAAACTAGTGGCTTTAGTCCCAAACGCAACACTGACTTTCCGTTATAAAATGGACGACACCCCCATTTGAATTCGAACATTCCAGATCGAAGACAGCGTGCATCTTCGCGGCTCAGTGTCTGGGTGTTGCAATTTTAACGGCTGCACTCATATTGGAATTCTCTAGGTCCTCCTCGTATAGACTTGATTTATTGTTGACTAAAAGGGGATAATAATAGACCAGAAATGGCAATTCCAATCTTCTTGGTGTTTGTCTGGAAACCTCACCGCTTTGGAAGTTTATCGTTTTCTGCCTTTCTATCTAATATGTCCATTTGAGTTTGTATTGGAGGTTATGACACCTCATGTCTAAGGTTTATTGTATTAATGCTTCCTTTGTGCTGTTGAAATGACACTGTCAATACAATGCCGAAGGTGGTAATGGCATTCTGCCTATATCACTAGCCACTGTGCGGCTGCTGGCGGAGCTCTAGAGTGAGCCACACGGCACAACGGGACGAGTGAGTCCCGAAAACGATCGGTAAGCGCCCATCCATCAAACCATTAACGTTGTCAGGTACCTAGGTTTTTTGTTACAACGGGCGACGCGGTAGATGCCCTGTACTAGCACGGGATCAGACCAGAACGCTGGAGGTGTTTTTGGGGATGCGCAACCATAGCAAATGCCAGAACCACAAGAGGGGTTAAGGTGGTGGCACGCCTAGGTGCGCACCTCCACTGAGCCAGCCATCTGAACCCGATCTCGCCTCTCATCTTCTTGAATCTCCCTTTCTCTCTCTCTTTCTATTTCTCTCTCTCTTACTCTCGCTCTCTCTCTCTCTCTTGACACTGGACCAAGGCGAGTGAGTGAAGCGAGAGATTGCGGTGGATCCTCGCAAGTCCACTATCGCTGTTAAATGACTCACGCGCAAGTCACCATTTCTACGCCCACCAAGTTGTGGGATAAACGATAGAAACCGTTGGAAATGACGATCGAACTTTCGATCAATCAGGCTTCATCCTTGTCGTTTGCATCTATCCTACTGAAAACCAATCAGAGTTTCTCTTTATCATTTACCAATAAATCTGGTTGTACGTCCTCTCAGGGAGCAGTGTCTGCTCCTCCCACCGAGTTATTCGCTTGTAAAACGTTTCAAACGTCCCACTTAATTGTAGCCTTAACGCACAAAATCGGGTTGCCGAATTATGATTATTAGTGTGTTGAGGAGATAGGAATGCTAGCTACGACGACCATGTTGATTCCTTTCATAAAACGACTGTACTAAACGGGACAATGGTAAGACCTCCTTTTCTGTGTAGAAACGATGCCTCAGAAGACAGAATACAGACCTCAACAACAAACCACAATTTCACTGCAAAACCATCCAGCAAAGAACCGACACTTGCTTAATCCCGCAAGCGGCTGCAGCTAGTTAACGGCGACGGAATTTATTGCGACTGGTTATGACTGATCAGACATCCTTGAATCGCATATTAGCTCGATGGCATTTTAGTAGATTGTTGCAGAAAGGAGTGCAGGCAGATCGGACCCGAGGGTCTCGAGTTCTGCCACTTTCTGACCTATGAAATAATTAGGACATTTTCGGATAAGGATTTGTGCATGCTAGGGTACGCAGTTGGGATGCATTGGAGAGTCAGGGGCCCTGCCAGCATCCCTGTGCCGTGGTAGAGTTGACATAACAGGAGACCTGAACCTGGGCTCCGCAGTTGCAAACCATAGAGGACAATACTTTCGGTCCTTCCGCGTGTTTGGTGCAGATGCATCCAATGACCTAGGTGGCAGTGAACAGTTGTTAGTTCAGGGAACGTAGAAGTAGTTGGCGGGTGTCCGTGAGACCGAGTGACCAACTGGCAAACATTCAGCAACGTCATACTACTGACAAATGACGTAGAATAAATTAAAATGTAAGGACTGTATACCCCGAGAATTTGAAAATCTCTAAGGAATTATGTATGAAAAGAGAAGTGAAATGCAAAAATACTAATTGTGCTTCAGATGGTGGTAAATAGAAAACAACTTTCAGATGCTGTAAAAAGCCGCTTTTTGTAAATGAAGTAAGTATGATGAAAAAGAGACGCAGGATGTACTCGCTTCGGCGGTACATATACTAAAATTGGAACGATACAGAGAAGATTAGCATGGCCCCTGCGCAAGGATGACACGCAAATCGTGAAGCGTTCCATATTTTTCCATTGTCCATCCCTACACCAAGATCCATTCACTTGGCCCCAGCTCGCCAAAGCTGAACGCATGAGCACCTTCTTTGTATGTCCCGTCAAGCGTTAACAGATGTGAATAGGTCCAATTGGACGGGGGCAATAGGTCGGGCCTGTTGGCATGTTTGTGGTAGAATATGGGAAAACGAGAACTGCCGAAGCTGAATAGGAGAAAATGCGCCGGCCGGGAATCGAACCCGGGCCGCCCGCGTGGCAGGCGAGCATTCTACCACTGAACCACCGGCGCGTGCTTGCTGTTTTTCCCCACAAACATCTACTACACTAAACGCCGCCTCCCTATTCAGGACTAGCCAATTGGTCTTTTGTGGCGGTGAGTGAAACATAGATGGGAAGCGTAAATTTCCATAAAATCCAGAAAGATTCTGGTCGTTCGGGAATTCCCTAATAGTAAGGAAATATGATTCGAACTTGACCCGTCGTTCTCCAATCCTTTGGTTGCCAGTGTCCCTCGATTACGCGTCGCTAAGGGCGCAAAATATTTCGTGCATCCTTATTGGCAAATCGATCAAACACTGAGCTGTCATTCGCCCGTGCGCCCTGCCACGACATTTCTTGCGCTCCCAGCACGGATCGCACGGCTGATGCTAATCTGCTAGAGGAGCTAGAAAGGCTTTCTACGCGGCCAGATATCCTGATCATGGGTGACGTTAATTCGCCTCACATTGGCTTTAGCTCGACCTACGCACATACCTCAGAAATGGCATTTGACGGTCGCCTTTTGAACCTAACGCTTAAGTTTGTTCTCACTTAACACGTCACCTTTCCAACCAGAGTGCGCGACGGCCAACAGGCCAATTGCCTTGATCTTGTCCTCACAAAATCACAGGAAAGCATTGACGAGATGTCATGTCTACCCCCTCTCAGTAAAAGTGACCATGTTGTGCTGCTTTGGGAGTACTCGCTCTTTTCCATACCCGAGAGACCCATGACAGTCAGGCGAAACATTTGGCGTGGTGATTTCGACCAAAGGAAGGCTGAAATCGCACGCATTGATTGGGAAAATGTATTGTCTTGAAACGTAACCGACGACTGGGAACAGTTAGGAGGAATAATGTACAGGCTTATCGCAAACCGCTGTCCTTTTATACGAAAGAGGTTGACAGGCAGACCCTAATAGCCTACACAGACCTTTAGATTGAGGTAAACAAGAAGCGGAGGCTATAGAAGAGGAGAGGAGCCCCGCATATACAGGTGCATACAAACTTCAAAGTAATCGAGTCAAGCACCTTATTCTCAAAGCAACATGGAATTTCAAAGCGGATCAGCTTAATCTTGCCACGGAAAACACGAACATTTTCTATGGTAACATTGGACAGAGCACGCGAAACAACGATCTACTATCCCTCCCAAATACTGCAGAGGGTATACTCCTCACTGACGATGGAGCGAAAGCTGATCATTTTTCCAAAGGTTTCTAATCTTCTTTCACAGGGAAACTGAATTTAACACTCCTGCGAGGGATTTTGAAGAGGCCGCAGCAGTTGCAGCCGTTCAATTTACCAAAGTAATTGTTCTATGGGACTGCTGGAGCTAAGGGAATCCAAATCATCAGGTCCCGATGAGATACCGGCAAAACTGTTGAAGGAACTCTCCTGTGAGTTAGTAAAACCACACTGTATGATTTTCCATGCATCCTTCGAAGCTGGATGTCTACCAGACGATCGGAAATCAGCGTCGATAACACCGCTGTATATGGGCGGCAGTCCAGTCTTCGCAAACAACTACAGGCCAGTCAGTCTAACTTCCATTTTCTGCAAAATTATGTGAAAAATACAATGAAGCGGCAATTAATGCAGTTCCTTGAACAAAACAATCTGCTTTCCGATTTTCAGCACGGTTGACGTGGAGGCAGGTCGTACGTTGGACAAAAGCAGTTGATAGAGGGAACATGGTGCATACAGTATATATCGACTACTAGAAAGCCTTCGATAGCGTTCCTCATCATCGCCATCTGTACCAATTCATTCGTATAGGAATAAGGGGTAAGCTTCGTAAGCGTCGTAATCAGCCACTTTCAAACTGTTCATGTCAGTGACCAGCAGTCGGCGAAGGCTGCGGTTGAGAGTGGTGTTCCCCAAGACTCCGTCCTTGGCCCTACTCTGTTCATAGTATACGTCAACGACTGCGTCAACGAACTGAATTGCGATGTCACCATATTTGCCGATGCTATCAAGATCTGGAGTATAATCCGACATGCAGTTGACGAAGAAAGTTTGCAGACAAATTAAAACCGACTGGAGCAATGTTCGAATGACTGACTTATGCCATTTAAAATGAAAAAGTGCAACTCCTTAAGAGTCAGCAGAACCAGCTCACCGAACGGTATGCTATACCGCCTGAACGGCATACTACTGCAAGAAACGGACGCCCAGAAAGACTTGGGCGTATGGATCCTGAATTCACTCAAACTATCGCTCCATTGATCAAAAGTGGCTAAGTCGGCAATGTCAGTCCTACACCTCGTAAAACGTGCGTTCACCTCCTCCGATGAAGATTGCCTCTCAAAGGTCTTCCGAACCTTTGTGCGGCCGCATGTGGAGTGTTCCATCCAAGCTTGGAGACCCTAGACCGCTAAGGAGCACAGCCTTCTTGAAAAAAAAATCAACGGCGTGCAACCAAACTCGTAACCGTACAGGGCTTACTACCCTACGAACCCCGATTAGCTTATCTCGACCTTTTTCTTCGAGTTATAGGCAACTACGGGGCGACCTCATACAAACTTTCTGCATTGTATGCGGTCAGGACTGCTGACTAATATCGGGAGACGTCTTCGAGCTGGCAACCATAACTTACCTTCGAGATCATGCACTCAAGCTAACTGTGACTGGTGTCAGGCTGGAAACACAAAAGTTCTTCTTCACCAACAGAGCAGTTGAAGATTGGAGTGCCTTGCCAGAGAATATTGTGAAGTCTAAATCCGTGGAGGTTTTTAAACGGAAATTGGATCAGCATTGCAGGACGTGCCACGATGCCGTCCGTAGGCTGTTATCCTACTGCAATTTATTACTGTTTACAATAGTACGTGTAATCTTTAAGAAATCTTTGTCAATAAAAAATTGTCATGCACATCTGTGCACATTACCTACTGACATTCATCATGGCACCCACACATCCGAACTCATTCTTCTTTCCCTGTGTCTTATGTATGCTTACGGTACCTACTACATTACGCGTAATAGTGCACACGCATGCCTCCAAAATACTGCAGACGCAGGAAATTATTCATCTATATGTGCAATAGGGAGGTTTTACTTGCATTTTTGGATGCTACCTTTTCCAAATTATTGACATACTTCCGCTGCCTGTAACAAAGAGGGATTTCAAAGGTACCCACCTATACTTCACGCAAATAAACTGATCTGAACTGAACTGAACAAAGAAAACCATAACATTTCAATGGTCACTGTGAATGTCAGTAGGTATACGCTCTGAGTTGGAGACATCAATCGATGATACAATAAACGTTACCTAAGTATTTAAAGTAGTAGTATATTTGTTGCTAATTTCCACATCTGACGTTACTACGACACCAGTGGAAAGACATTGTCTTTCATATGCCACTACTGATCCACCTTCCTCTTAAAAGGTTCTCCGAACGTAGACATAACAACATCTTCAGATATTGGATTCCACGTTTCAACCACTCTGTTGAAAAAAGACGAAGAGGAAGAACTTCCGTGTGTGCAGTCTGGCATCAACCACACATTTGTTTGAATGAAGGACCTCGCAGTTTACTTGTAGTTGCTCAGATGAAGAGGTCTCCACGTACAAGAGAGCAGTCCTGAAGGCTCATTGCACGCAAATATTATATAAGTTCGCCTCGTAGCTGCATTTTATTCAAAAGGGAAGAGATCGGGATAACTTCCTCAGATCTCATAGGGTGGAGAGCCTATTTCACGGTCTCGTTGTAAGCAGCGATATCCGCCTCGCGCCGAGCCAGTACTCCAAAGATCAGCATCGTCCTCCGATCCGGACGCTTGCTCTTCAGATTTCTAAAAGCAGATGAGCATGTCCGGTTGCCAGTGTGCGCAGCGTCACTCTAGCAACATGTGGAGTGGATTTGGGGATGGAAACGCGGGTTGGTATTGTTGTTGTTGCTGTTGTTTTTGCCTGTGTAACTGTTTTTTAGATTATGTGTATAACTGTGTGCGCCGGTCGGAGGGCAGATAGCATGATCCCGAAATTTGTATAGAGAACTTATTGCAGACACTGCCCCGCGAAGGAATAAGGTAAGATGTCTCTAAAATAGGGCTGCGTGTTTACTGAAGACGGCTGCAGATCTCCACTGTGGCTGATAAATTTCGATAATGGACGAGTGAACCGAGTTGCCCTGTGCCGCTCACAGGAATGCATTTGACAATCTCACCACTAAGACCATATGGATTGCAAGGGAGGAAGAGGGGACGTTAGCGAATGGGACCGCAATTATTGGGTGTGGGACACACACAACAACGGACACCCTCCTCTTCTCTAGCCCGCCGGTCGAGGTGATTACCGAGGGTCGCCACTAGCAAGAACCTAGATTCAGGGAGCCATGGAGGAAAGTTGTATGCCCATTAAGGGCCGCATGTGGTAGTCACCACCTGCACGAGATAAGTGATGCGACCTACTAATACCTCCACAATGTGTCCCCTATGCCATAACAACAAACCACAATTTCACTGCAAAACCATCCAGCAAAGAACCGACACTTGCTTAATCCCGCAAGCGGCTGCAGCTAGTTAACGGCGACGGAATTTATTGCGACTGGTTATGACTGATCAGACATCCTTGACTCGCATATGTGGTCTACGCAAATTTGCTCGACGGCATTTTAGTAGATTGTTGCAGAAAGGAGTGCAGGCAGATCGGACCCGAGGGTCTCGAGTTCTGCCACTTTCTGACCTATGAAATAATTAGGACATTGTCGGATAAGGATTTGTGCATGCTAGTGTACGCAGTTGGGATGCATTGGAGAGTCAGGGGCCCTGCCAGCATCCCTGTGCCGTGGTAGAGTTGACATAACAGGAGACCTGAACCTGGGCTCAGCAGTTGCAAACCATAGAGGACAATACTTTCGGTCCTTCCGCGTGTTTGGTGCAGATGCATCCAATGACCTAGGTGGCAGTGAACAGTTGTTAGTTCAGGGAACGTAGAAGTAGTTGGCGGGTGTCCGTGAGACCGAGTGACCAACTGGCAAACATTCAGCAACGTCATACTACTGACAAATGACGTAGAATAAATTAAATGTAAGGACTGTATACCCCGAGAATTTGAAAATCTCTAAGGAATTATGTATGAAAAGAGAAGTGAAATGCAAAAATACTAATTGTGCTTCAGATGGTGGTAAATAGAAAACAACTTTCAGATGCTGTAAAAAGCCGCTTTTTGTAAATGAAGTAAGTATGATGAAAAAGAGACGCAGGATGTACTCGCTTCGGCGGTACATATACTAAAATTGGAACGATACAGAGAAGATTAGCATGGCCCCTGCGCAAGGATGACACGCAAAATCGTGAAGCGTTCCATATTTTTCCATTGTCCATCCCTACACCAAGATCCATTCACTTGGCCCCAGCTCGCCAAAGCTGAACGCATGAGCACCTTCTTTGTATGTCCCGTCAAGCGTTAACAGATGTGAATAGGTCCAATTGGACGGGGGCAATAGGTCGGGCCTGTTGGCATGTTTGTGGTAGAATATGGGAAAACGAGAACTGCCGAAGCTGAATAGGAGAAAATGCGCCGGCCGGGAATCGAACCCGGGCCGCCCGCGTGGCAGGCGAGCATTCTACCACTGAACCACCGGCGCGTGCTTGCTGTTTTCCCCACAAACATCTACTACACTAAACGCCGCCTCCCTATTCAGGACTAGCCAATTGGTCTTTTGTGGCGGTGAGTGAAACATAGATGGGAAGCGTAAATTTCCATAAAATCCAGAAAGATTCTGGTCGTTCGGGAATTCCCTAATAGTAAGGAAATATGATTCGAACTTGACCCGTCGTTCTCCAATCCTTTGGTTGCCAGTGTCCCTCGATTACGCGTCGCTAAGGGCGCAAAATATTTCGTGCATCCTTTTTGGCAAATCGATCAAACACTGAGCTGTCATTCGCCCGTGCGCCCTGCCACGACATTTCTTGCGCTCCCAGCACGGATCGCACGGCTGATGCTAATCTGCTAGAGGAGCTAGAAAGGCTTTCTACGCGGCCAGATATCCTGATCATGGGTGACGTTAATTCGCCTCACATTGGCTTTAGCTCGACCTACGCACATACCTCCGAAATGGCATTTGACGGTCGCCTTTTGAACCTAGCGCTTAAGTTTGTTCTCACTTAACACGTCACCTTTCCAACCAGAGTGCGCGACGGCCAACAGGCCAATTGCCTTGATCTTGTCCTCACAAAATCACAGGACAGCATTGACGAGATGTCATGTCTACCCCCTCTTAGTAAAAGTGACCATGTTGTCCTGCTTTGGGAGTACTCGCTCTTTTCCATACCCGAGAGACCCATGACAGTCAGGCGAAACATTTGGCGTGGTGATTTCGACCAAAGGAAGGCTGAAATCGCACGCATTGATAGGGAAAATGTAATGTCTGGAAACGTAACCGACGACTGGGAACAGTTACGAGTAATAATGTACAGGCTTATCGCAAACCGCTGTCCTTTATATGAAAGAGGTTGACAGGCAGACCCTAATAGCCTACACAGACCTTAAGATTGAGGTAAACAAGAAGCGGAGGCTATAGAAGAGGAGAGGAGCCCCGCATCTACAGGTGCATACAACCTTCAACGTAATCGAGTCAAGCACCTTATTCTCAAAGCAACATGGAATTTCAAAGCGGATCAGCTTAATCTTGCCACGGAAAACACGAACATTTTCTATGGTAACATTGGACAGAGCACGCGAAACAACGATCTACTATCCCTCCCAAATACTGCAGAGGGTATACTCCTCACTGACGATGGAGCGAAAGCTGATCATTTTTCCAAAGGTTTCTAATCTTCTTTCACAGGGAAACTCAATTTAACACTCCTGTGAGGGATTTTGAAGAGGCCGCAGCAGTTGCAGCCGTTCAATTTACCAAAGTAATTGTTCTATGGGACTGCTGGAGCTAAGGGAATCCAAATCATCAGGTCCCGATGAGATACCGGCAAAACTGTTGAAGGAACTCTCCTGTGAGTTAGTAAAACCACACTGTATGATTTTCCATGCATCCTTCGAAGCTGGATGTCTACCAGACGATCGGAAATCAGCGTCGATAACACCGCTGTATATGGGCGGCAGTCCAGTCTTCGCAAACAACTACAGGCCAGTCAGTCTAACTTCCATTTTCTGCAAAAATTATGTGAAAAATACAATGAAGCGGCAATTAATGCAGTTCCTTGAACAAAACAATCTGCTTTCCGATTTTCAGCACGGTTGACGTGGAGGCAGGTCGTACGTTGGACAAAAAGCAGTTGATAGAGGGAACATGGTGCATACAGTATATATCGACTACTAGAAAGCCTTCGATAGCGTTCCTCATCATCGCCATCTGTACCAATTCATTCGTATAGGAATAAGGGGTAAGCTTCGTAAGCGTCGTAATCAGCCACTTTCAAACTGTTCATGTCAGTGACCAGCAGTTGGCGAAGGCTGCGGTTGAGAGTGGTGTTCCCCAAGACTCCGTCCTTGGCCCTACTCTGTTCATAGTATACGTCAACGACTGCGTCAACGAACTGAATTGCGATGTCACCATATTTGCCGATGCTATCAAGATCTGGAGTATAATCCGACATGCAGTTAACGAAGAAAGTTTGCAGACAAATTAAAACCGACTGGAGCAATGTTCGAATGACTGACTTATGCCATTTAAACATGAAAAAAGTGCAACTCCTTCAAGAGTCAGCAGAACCAGCTCACCGAACGGTATGCTATACCGCCTGAACGGCATACTACTGCAAGAAACGGACGCCCAGAAAAACTTGGGCGTATGGATCCTGAATTCACTCAAATCATCGCTCCATTGATCAAAAGTGGCTAAGTCGGCAATGTCAGTCCTACACCTCGTAAAACGTGCGTTCACCTCCTCCGATGAAGATTGCCTCTCAAAGGTCTTCCGAACCTTTGTGCGGCCGCATGTGGAGTGTTCCATCCAAGCTTGGAGACCCTAGACCGCTAAGGAGCACAGCCTTCTTGAAAAAAAAATCAACGGCGTGCAACCAAACTCGTAACCGTACAGGGCTTACTACCCTACGAACCCCGATTAGCTTATCTCGACCTTTTTCTTCCAGTTAAAGGCAACTACGGGGCGACCTCATGCAAACTTTCTGCATTGTATGCGGTCAGGACTGCTGACTAATATCGGGAGACGTCTTCGAGCTGGCAACCATAACTTACCTTCGAGATCATGCACTCAAGCTAACTGTGACTGGTGTCAGGCTGGATACACATAAGTTCTTCTTCTCCAAAAGAGCGGTTGAAGATTGGAGTGCCTTGCCAGAGAATATTGTGAAGTCTAAATCCGTGGAGGTTTTTAAACGGAAATTGGATCAGCATTGCAGGACGCGCCACGATGCCGTCCGTAGGCTGTTATCCTACTGCAATTTATTACTGTTTACAATAGTACGTGTAATCTTTAAGAAATCTTTGTCAATAAAAAAATTGTCATGCACATCTGTGCACATTACCTACTGACATTCATCATGGCACCCACACATCCGAACTCATTCTTCTTTCCCTGTGTCTTATGTATGCTTACGGTACCTACTACATTACGCGTAATAGTGCACACGCATGCCTCCAAAATACTGCAGACGCAGGAAATTATTCATCTATATGTGCAATAGGGAGGTTTTACTTGCATTTTTGGATGCTACCTTTTCCAAATTATTGACATACTTCCGCTGCCTGTAACAAAGAGGGATTTCAAAGGTACCCACCTATACTTCACGCAAATAAACTGATCTGAACTGAACTGAACAAAGAAAACCATAACATTTCAATGGTCACTGTGAATGTCAGTAGGTATACGCTCTGAGTTGGAGACATCAATCGATGATACAATAAACGTTACCTAAGTATTTAAAGTAGTAGTATATTTGTTGCTAATTTCCACATCTGACGTTACTACGACACCAGTGGAAAGACATTGTCTTTCATATGCCACTACTGATCCACCTTCCTCTTAAAAGGTTCTCCGAACGTAGACATAACAACATCTTCAGATATTGGATTCCACGTTTCAACCACTCTGTTGAAAAAGACGAAGAGGAAGAACTTCCGTGTGTGCAGTCTGGCATCAACCACACATTTTTTGAATGAAGGACCTCGCAGTTTACTTGTAGTTGCTCAGATGAAGAGGTCTCCACGTACAAGAGAGCAGTCCTGAAGGCTCATTGCACGCAAATATTATATAAGTTCGCCTCGTAGCTGCATTTTATTCAAAAGGGAAGAGATCGGGATAACTTCCTCAGATCTCATAGGGTGGAGAGCCTATTTCACGGTCTCGTTGTAAGCAGCGATATCCGCCTCGCGCCGAGCCAGTACTCCAAAGATCAGCATCGTCCTCCGATCCGGACGCTTGCTCTTCAGATTTCTAAAAGCAGATGAGCATGTCCGGTTGCCAGTGTGCGCAGCGTCACTCTAGCAACATGTGGAGTGGATTTGGGGATGGAAACGCGGGTTGGTATTGTTGTTGTTGCTGTTGTTTTTGCCTGTGTAACTGTTTTTTTAGATTATGTGTATAACTGTGTGCGCCGGTCGGAGGGCATATAGCATGATCCCGAAATTTGTATAGAGAACTTATTGCAGACACTGCCCCGCGAAGGAATAAGGTAAGATGTCTCTAAAAATAGGGCTGCGTGTTTACTGAAGACGGCTGCAGATCTCCACTGTGGCTGATAAATTTCGATAATGGACGAGTGAACCGAGTTGCCCTGTGCCGCTCACAGGAATGCATTTGACAATCTCACCACTAAGACCATATGGATTGCAAGGGAGGAAGAGGGGACGTTAGCGAATGGGACCGCAATTATTGGGTGTGGGACACACACAACAACGGACACCCTCCTCTTCTCTAGCCCGCCGGTCGAGGTGATTACCGAGGGTCGCCACTAGCAAGAACCTAGATTCAGGGAGCCATGGAGGAAAGTTGTATGCCCATTAAGGGCCGCATGTGGTAGTCACCACCTGCACGAGATAAGTGATGCGACCTACTAATACCTCCACAATGTGTCCCCTATGCCATAACAACAAACCACAATTTCACTGCAAAACCATCCAGCAAAGAACCGACACTTGCTTAATCCCGCAAGCGGCTGCAGCTAGTTAACGGCGACGGAATTTATTGCGACTGGTTATGACTGATCAGACATCCTTGGACTCGCATATGTGGTCTACGCAAATTTGCTCGACCGGCATTTTAGTAGATTGTTGCAGAAAGGAGTGCAGGCAGATCGGACCCGAGGGTCTCGAGTTCTGCCACTTTCTGACCTATGAAATAATTAGGACATTGTC
>WEDG01000778.1:0-59701 GCA_017591395.1 Schistocephalus solidus | reverse complement strand
GTAAGTTACGTATTGCTAAGAAGGCAGCAAATGCGCGCTTTAATTGAAGCTGACGAATTAGCTCGCTAGTTAAGACAGCCAGAAGCAAGGCAAATGCAGAAAAGGGAAGCGGAACAAGGGTTAGATCAGAAAAATGAATTAAATCACGTATTTTACATGTGTTGTAATAAGTATAGTTAGTAGAACTTTTTGTCTAGGTAATCGACGGTAGTTTAGGTGTTAGTGGAATAAGGAAAACGAAAAATGAAGTATAATTAAAAGAATGCGAAGTATTAACAGACGGACAGATTCACGGATTTGCATATGCAATTTTATTGTTAAAAATGCGGAAAAATATAACCCAACGAGCCTCAGCAGAGCAGACAAACGGCTGCTTATTTTAATGTTCCCCTGCAGACGAAAGAGAAGTGCCTAATAAAAGGCAATATTTCGAAGGATGTAGGTTAACCCTGGGGAATATAACGAAAAATTGTCTGCTGGTACACGTAGAAGGCGTACAGTGAGCCAAGCGCTGGCTGCACACTGACTAGGGTAGGCACTCCAATACTAGAGGTACAGCAAATTACACGTGTCACGCGTATCAACCAAGTGAACTCCGCATGCCCTGCAGCAAACCAGGCAGAAGCACAAGGTTATAGAAATGCAGGTGGACGAACAAATTACTACTACTGCTATGCGTCTCCGGCTACTACTACGGACTACTACAATACTACTACTACTATACTACTACTACTACTACTACTACTACTTCTACTACTACTACTTCTACTACTATTTCAACTAATATTAATACTCACGATTACCACTATAAATACTACCACACAGAGGCTGAGTTTACTACTACTACTACTACTACTACTACTACTACTTCTACTACTATTTCAACTAATATTAATTCTACGATTACCACTATAAATACTACCACACCTGAGACTAATACTTACTACTACTACTACTAGCTACTACTACTACTACTACTATACTACTTGACATACTACTACTGCTACTACAACTACTACTACTAAAACTCATATTACTACTACTGCTGGCTCGACTACCAATGTAATACTGCAACTACTACTACTAATGCAACCATTAATACGACTACTACTACAACTACTATTACTGCAACTACTATGTGTCTACTACGACTACTCGCTTCTACTACTACAACTACTACAGCTGCTGCTACAACTACTACTACTACTACTTTTAATCACCTGCGTCTACTGCAACTACTACTACTCTCACTACTACTACTACTACTAATATTTCTACTACTACAACTACTGTGTCTCCTACTACTACTATTACTACTACTATAATAACTATTACCATTATTTAATACTAATACTACAACTAACTACTACTAATGCTACTACTAGCTGCGTCTACTACTACTGCATAATGTTATGCTACTACTATTACTTCTGCGTCTTCTACCACTACGACTACAGCTTTTACTGCTTCTTCTATTACTACCACTAATATTGCGGTCTACTTCTACAACTACTACTATTTATATCTCCTAATAACGTGTCTACTACTATTACGACTACTACCACTTACTACTAATAGTATTAATACAACTACTATTACTACAACTACAACAACAACTACAACAAAAACTTACACTCTTATTACAATTACCACTACCACTACCACTACTACTACTACTACTGATACAACTAATACTTCTACTACTACTGCCCTGTCACACAACTTATACTACATACTGCTGTGTCCTACCACTACTACTATATCCACAACTACTACTCCAAATAAGTTACTCTACTATTACTAATACTCACTACACTTATGTCTTTTGCTACTTCTAATTCTACAACTACTACTACTTCAATAAGCCCCATTACTACCACTAATACTGTATCCACTACTGCTCTACCACTACTAATAGCATAACTACTACTGCTATGACTACTAACACTAAGTCAACTACTTCTACTGACTACTCACTACTTTCAATCACGTCTCACTGCAACTACTATTTACTACTACTTCACTACTACTACTACTAATCAGTACTACTACTACTACAACTACGTTTACTACTACTGCTCATTCTACTAACTGACTACTTCTACTCTCTAATTATTACTACTACAACTATTACTACTAACTACATGCTGTCAACTGCTACTTTTACTATTACTACTACTACTTTTACTATACTACTTTTATATTTACTACTACATCTAATTTCTGCTTACTACTTACTTCTAATGCTAAATCTTCCATTACTACTATCACTTACTGTAAATACTACTAGTCTACTACTTATGACTACTACATTTTCACTACTAACTTCTAACTGTGTCTACTAATCACATCTCTTTACTACTCATTATCTAATTTCAACAACTACTCTATTTACTACTACACTCAACTATTACTACTACTTCACTAATTACTACTACTACTACTACTTACTACTTACTTCTATACTACATTAACTTTTAATTAACTGCGTCTACTACTTAATACTACTACTACTACTACTACTACTACTACTACTATTATTATACTACTACTACTTACTACTATTACTACTACATATCATTTACTACTTTTACTAACTATTTACATTACTTATCTACTTTACTTTACTGCATACTATTCCTACTACTTTCACTAACTACACTATACTACTTACTACTTTACTATACTACATTTCACTAACTACTTTACTGTATTCTATTTTCATTACTACATGATCTTACTAATGACTACTTTTACTCTACATCCACTATAGCATCACTACTTATACATTAGCTATTTATACTTTGTCTAAACTATTACATTACTACTTTTTACTTATAAGATACTTATACTACTTCTACTAAAAACTACTACATTACAAATACTGTGTAATTTCTATACTATTTACTACTTTACTACTACTTCACATTACTATTTACTACTATTTAGTTTTACTTCTACTACTACTTCTACTACTACTTACATTTCTACTACTACTTACTACTTACTACTTTACTACTTATACTCTACTTTTAATATACTCTTTATTAATCATCTGTTTAATCTAATTTTACTAAAATAAATCTGAGCCATTAATTAGTTACAATCCAGGTGGTTCCATTACTACTACTACTACTACTACTTCATTTATAATTCTCTGCAATTACTACTGCGTCTTACTTATCATGACTTTCATTTCTTTGCATTTTAGATAAACATATTTACTACAACGACTATTTTACTACTACTACTACATAACTTCTGCTGAAACAACCACATTTCTGTGATTTTCATTTCTACTACTACTGATACTTTACTTACTACTACTTACTACTTACTTATTGTGTTTCATATTTCATCATCTTACTACTACTTTTACTACTATCAGTGTGTCCACTCACTCACTACTTACTTTACTAATTTATATTACATCACAACTACTTTACTCCTGTCTACGTTAAGCTACTACTTACTTTCACTATTTGAGCATTACATTACTAATCGTGTTTCCATTTCATTGCTACTTTCACTCATTTTACCTCACTATTACTTTCTTGACAAGCACATTACTTTTTACTGTTAATGACATTACTTTATTACTACTTACTACTACTTACTACTTCACTCATACTATAACTACTACATTTACTTTACTATTTTACTACTATTTACTCATACTTTCATTTCACTATTTATTGTGAAATTACCATTGAAGCATTTACTGAGGCCTGTGCTCTATTTACTTATTTTATTTACTGTTTGTAATAACACTCATAATCTTTATTGTTTTATTTTAATTTTATTTACCATCACTACTATTTTACTACTTACTTTACTACTATTAATAACCCATCATTTTATCTCATTTACTTACTCCACATTTATCTCATTTACTTTTACTTTACTATTTAATACTTTACATGACATATTTTACTATAATTACTTTAATCATTGTGTCTATCACTACTGTATTCGATTATCATTACATAATTAAATCCATAATACTACTACTACTACTACTACTACTACTACTACTGCTACTACTGATACTACTACTATCACTACTACTACTACTACTACTACAACTACTACTACTGCGCCAACTACTACAACTTTTACCTCTACTACTGCATCTACTACTACTACGTCTTCTTCTATTACCACAACTACTACTGCGACTAATACTACTATTTTTTATTTAACTACTACTTCTACTGCTATTACTGTTACTGCTGCTACTACTACTACTACTACTACTACTACTACTACTACTACTACTACTACTACTACTACTACTACTACTACTACTACTACTACTACTACTACTACTACTACTACTACTACTACTTACTACTACACTACTACTACACTACTACTTTCCACCACTACTAGCTACTACTACTACTACTACTACTACACTACTACTACTATCTATTTCTACTACTTACTAGTCTACTTCTACTACTACTACTACTACTATTTACATTGAAAAGGGACCCATCTTACAACCAACCGTTTACTAGCAGTAATGGCACCGAATGCCAAAGCGTATAACTAGATAGCACATTTGACGTCTAGTCTACCATGATAATTTTGCTGATCTTTATCTGTACAAGAGGGACCTACTTTTCCATGCAACCGTTTACTAGCAGAATAAAGGGCACCGAATGCCAAAGCGTATAACTAGACAGAACATTTGACAGCAGTCCCATGATAATTTTGGTGATCTTTATCTGTACAAGACAACCTACTGTAAGCGTTTAAGTAGCAAACACACTAGCCTTTATTTCTGGAACCCGCTTAATGTGCTTCCACCCCTATGTCATGTGCTTAGTGTACATTTTATCAAACACATTTAGTGAAAATTGAACTTCTACTTTTGTTGAATGGGCATCAGATGTTTACTCCATATAACTTGATATTCTTCGAACCAAAGTTTATTGAAATATCGGGTCTGAATCTTAAAAGTACGGTCTATCTGTGGTACTGCTCTGGTTTTTACAATATAATTGCGCAATATAGTTCCCAAATTCTTCTCTTAAGCCCATGTATCGGAAAGCGCAGATACTATGGTAGTATCCAATGAGATGTGAAATTCATCGTTTCTGCGTTGTGCAACAGTAGAAACATCGGCTGAATTAATGTCTTGGCTTTAATCTAGTATATGCATCATGTGCAGTGTACATTTTATCAAACATATTTTATGCGACTTGTACTTCCACCTTTTTTAGAATGGACATCATGTTTTTACTTCACAGTGCTTGATATTCTTCAAACCAAATTTCATTGAAATATCAGATCTGACTTAAAAGTACTTTCTATCTTTTCTGCCGCACTGCTTTTCATTAAATAATTGCAGAAATATTTTTCCGGTTTTTCTCATGAGACAGTAAAATATAAATCACAGAGAGCACTGGGGTATCCAATTATTTGTCAAAACCCTCGTTCCTGCGTCGTGCAACAGCAAAAACATTGGCAAATCACATGTCTTGGCTTTAAGATAGTATCCAATGTCACGTGTTTAGTGTACATTTTATCAAACATATTTCAGGTGACTTGAACTTCCTTTTTTTGAATGGGCATCATGTGTTTACTCCACAGTGCGTTATATTCTTCGATCCAAATTTTATTGAAGTATCGGGTCTGACTTTTAAAACTCCTGCCTATGTTTCTGCTGCTATTTTTTTCACCATATAATTACATCATTTAGTTCCCAAATTATTCTCTGAAACCCGTATATATGAAATCGCAGAGACCGTTTTAGTATCCATTGAGTTGTCGAAACCTTCGTTACTGCGTCATGCAACTAGAGAAACATCGGATAAACACATCTTTTGGCTTTTACCTCGTACCTATTTCGTGAGTTCAATATTTAGTTGTACATCCACTTGTACGTCCACTTTTTGTTGAATGGGCCTTAGGTATTTCTTCCACATTGCTTGATATTCTTCGAACCAACTTTTTATAAAGTTTGGGTCTGACTCTTAAACTGTCCTCTCTGTCTTACCTGCCACCTTTATTATTGCTTAGTACTTTCATAAAATATTTCCCAATTATTCTCTTTAGCCCTTTTATCAGAAACCGCAGAGTCCGCTGGGTTACTAATGAGTTGTCGTTACACTCGTGACTGTGTCGTGCAACTACAGAAACATCGGATAAACACATGTCTTGGCTTTAAGCTAGTACCTTTGTCGTGGGTTCAGTGTTAATTTTGTACAGTAAATTGCATGCGTTTTGTTGTTCCACAGTTTTGAAGATTGTGCATGACCTGTTTTCAACACAGTGGTTGGTATTCTTCGTTACTAATTATATGGAAATTTCGTGTCTGACTCTTTAAATTCCTTTTAATCTCACCTAACGCTTTGCTTTTTACCAAATAATTGTATAAATTATTTCTTATTATTCACATGTGTCCATATAAGAGGAATCACAGAGATCAATCCAATTGGTAGACAAAACCCACATTCCTCAGTCGTACCTTTTTAGTGAGTTTAGTGCAACATTTTTTCACATATACATAACATTCGCCTAGTAGTACTACTTGTTTGTAGAGTGGGCATTACGTTTTTAGCCCATAGTGGTTTATATTCTTCGACACAAGTATTATTGAGACCGCTTTTCACAAAGCTGACTGGATATCCCTTGAGCCGGAATAAGCGATACAGGCAAGTGAGTTCTTTATTAGGTAGATCGTCGCTACTGTATTAACGAAAAGCCCGGTGGAAAAGGGTTCGAACGCAGCTTTTTTTATGAGCCGAATGATCCTTACTTTCATGGTTAAGTAGGATGTTTGCATTGGAGCCTTTTCAGTGAACGCTCCTTGCGAGGCCTTTATCACTGAGCTCTTGGATACTCACGTCAAGGAACGAAAGGATACCTCCTGTTGCCTCTTCATGCGTGATCTGCATAGCCTGGAAAACGCTATTCAGGCTTTGCTGTAACTGCTCAACTTCGCAGGTTTTTATCATAAAAAATGTATCATCTACGTATCGGAATCACGCTGTTGGCCTAAACGCTTGCATAAACTCATTTTCTAGTTGCTACAATACCAGTTCTGTGAGTAGACCCGATATTGCTGAGCCCATTGTGGTACCCTTAACCTGTTGATAGAACTTTCCATCGAATTGACAGTAGTTTTTGAGACAGATTCTGGGCATTTCTGAAACGTGTTGAATTATAATGTCCATTGGGGTGTCTTAAAGGCCTCGAATTATGCTCTCAATTTTTATATCATGCGGAATTAAGGGCAACCACGTAAAAGAATAGAATACACTCATCAGGACTTACTTTAAGGCCTTAGATCTTCTGGAGGAATGCCTGAGAATTGTTAATTGGGATCCATCGGTGCGGTGCTTCAGGTGCCGGCATTCTTATGGGAGCTTAACCCAACAAACGTCTGCACTGCACTTTTCCGGCCCCCGTATTGGTCCAGCGCATCTATCACTCGGCCCAGTTAGGGGGCACGCAGAAATTATTACAGTGAGTCACTATTTGTGGAAGCTTCCCCATGCCGTTGTGAGTAACCATGTTCGCTGTGTCCATAGGATGATCAAGTGCGTGTTTCAATTAATTGCTAATGAAATATACTGGTAGGAAACGGGGAAAGGTACTCCCTTAGCGTTAAAGGTGGCCTTGAGCCTTATTCCAAGGGGGGGGGGGTTAGAGTTAACGTTAGGGTTTGGGTTAACGCTAGCGTTAGTGTTCGAGTTAGTGTTTGTACATGGAAATAGTTAACAGCACAAGGCCTCATTTAGTATGGCGTGCCTATTTCCGTGTTCAAATATCAGATTTGCGCAGCTCCTACCGCACTCTCTCCTCCCCCCATCACTTTGGTGCAGTGGAACAAACATGACCGGCAGGGGTCTTGAAGGCAGTGGCTGGCACAGATTGATAACCAGCTTAGCGGGTCACATATGACCTGTACCCAAAGCATGCACGACGCTGACACAAGGTCGTCTGAGATCTGACACGTATGAGTACCATGAAGGCCATGCATAGTAGAAGCCATTGCAACCTGACTCTCAGTCTTGAGGTGAACGAAGTTATCTCGCCAGAAGGCAAAATCCCATGCCCTGACTCTTAGCGCGTCCTGGTAGATTCAAGCGCGGTATATTGACTGTAACGAAGACGCGCTGACATACCCCCAGTGTCGACCTCAGTTCCTACCCCAGGCCCTGTCTGAGTCAGTCAGGCATCGAAAGCCGTTATGGGATCGCGCGGACAATGCACTGCTTGAGTAACGCGCAACGTGAGTAATATGCTCTCCTTTAGTTCCCATGCACCTACACCGTATCCCGTTGCGAGAAAGTCTCAGCGTAGTAGCATAAACATATATTTGCTTGAAAACTGTGAAACTGGGAATGTTACCACTGAAGGACTCCCTACTGTGTCTACTGTTTTCACTGCAATTCTGAGAGTGGTTTAAAATATACTCCTACAAAATCCAGTCTGTCACCGTGCACGAATTAGCTTGGAGTTAGGCACCATGTCAGTCAATGTTACCACTTCACCAACCTTGTCCTTGCCATTCGAAAAGAAATTGAACACTCGCTGTCTAATAAACCAAGTGTATTCCTTTTAGTAGATTTTAATTTTGTAAGTGAAAATTGGTGATGTTGTTTTTAGTATTTTGAGGACAATGCGAACACACGAGACAGATAGTTTATCTATTTTGATAGGTGATACCAACTTCTGCGTGAAGGGCTGTCGTACGGATTTACAATTACAGTAGGTGACCTACCTCATGCAATGTGTGATCGAAATTTGAATGAGGAGCTAAACGTACATTTGGTCCCATTATTTCGGTTATTTAAGTGGATTTGAGACTCATTAAACCTTTAACCAAAGAACACTGCATGTTCGATGTTATAAATTGAAGGAAAACAGGCAAAATTTGGGCGAAATCAGAGGTATCAGTATCAGTATCAGTATATTTGAGGGAGATGAAGGTGAGTCACCTTTGAATTCCCTATTTGTACGCGCGAGTTGTGGTATCAAAAAAAATAGTATCTCGATATGTTGGCGAGGCCAACATAGTGGAACATAGTTGAAAAAGAGCAGACAGTGAAAAACTCCCGGTGATATTAAGGAGAAAAAAACTGTCACCCTTTGGGGGGGGGGTCCAACGGGGGGCATTTCGGAGGTCACATGAATCAGCCAGATTCTCCCTTGCTGATTGCAGAGTCCGTTGAGGGATTTCAAAGGCGGAAATATATGTCCAGATCATCCTCTGTCCATTGCGGTTCGAACCAAGGGAGAACGTTCATACACCTCATGGATGACGGTCGCCAGGTCCAGCTGATGCGAATGCTCACGGTGTCACCAAGGTGTGCAAATAAGTTAAGCAGCGAAGACCTCGAGGACCCCAGCATGGGAATAATGGGAGAATGCAAGCCCTCGAACGAAAATAACAAACATAAAGAAACGTTACTCAAATATAGCTAGTAGTATCATAAATGCCTTATTTTATGACGTCAAACTTGCAGCTTTCAGTTAGTGTTGTAGCTCGCACCATTATATCGATCTAACTTTCGCTTAAAAATCTCCAAGGAGTCCGACATAACATCATCCAGAAGAAGACTATTCCAAGCTTCGACTACTCTTTTGGAGAAGAAGTACTTCCGAGTGTCTAGCCTTGCTCCAGTCACACGTAATTTGAGAGGATGACCTCTCAAGTTCGTTGTTTTTGCTAACTCGAAGAAATCCCCTGGGACGAGACAACAGTCCTGGACGCGTAGTATGCGGAATGTTAGTATCAGGTCCCCGAAGCTGTCTATAGTGCAAGGGAAGGAGATTGAGACTCGACAGCCGTGTTTCATAAGGCTGTGAGCCATGTCTAAGGACAAGTTTGGTTGCTCGCCTTTGGACCTTTTCGAGGAGGTTGATGTCCTTCGCCGCCCAGGGTCTCCAAGCTTGGATAGCGGACTCCAACTGTGGTTGCACGAATGTTCCGAAGACTTTAGCGAAGCAGTCGGTAGGAAGGCTGCAAAAGCTCGTTTAACGAGGTACAGAATCGACATGGCTGACTTCGCTACCTTTGCGCAATGTAGGGAGGGTTTAAGCGAGGGCGTGATCCAGACTCAAAGGTCCTTTTTGGACATCCACTTCTTTCAGTGGAATGTAATTCAGACTGTAAACCGTACGGTTCGAAGGATTACTTTCCCGACTCGTATGATGTTGCACTTGCTCTCATTAAACGGCAAGAGCCAGTCATTTGACCATTTCTGGAGTCGATTTAAGTTTGCCTGCAAGTTCTCTTCATCAGCCGCAGTTTGAATGACGCGCCAAAGTTTGAGATCATCGGCAAACATGGCAATATCGCAGTCCAGTTCGTTGGCACAATCGTTGATGTAGACAATGAACAAAATAGGGCCGAGAACAAAGCCTTGGGGAACACAACTCTCAACCTCAACTTTAGTCGACTGTTTGTCGCTGATATGGACAGTTTGTGAGCGGCCAGTTAAGAAGTTTTCTATCCATGTCAGAATTCTACCTCTTACGCCTATGCGGTTGAGTTTATAAAGAAGGCGGTGGTGCGGTACGCTATCAAAAGCCTTTTTGAAGTCTATATAGACTGCGTGCACCGTATTTCCACTATCGACCGCTTCAGTCCAACGTTCTAAACAGTAGAGCAAATTTTTGTTGCAGGATCTACCTCTACGGAAACCGTGCTGGGCTTCGGATAGCAGATTGTTATGTTCGAAGAACTGCATAAGTTGTTGCTTAATTATTTTTTTCCATGATCTTCAGCAAACTGAAGTTAGGCTGACCGGTCGCTAATTGTTTGCAAAGACCCGGCTTCCACCCTTATAAAGCGGCGTAATCCATGCGGATTTCCAGTCGGTTGGTAGACTTCCGGTCTGAAAGGATGTTTGGAAAAGCGTAGAGAGTGGTTTTGCCAACTCTCTCGTGAGCTCTTTCAACAGCTTGGCAGGTACTTCATCGGGACCTGGAGACTTAGATTCCTTTAACCCCAAAAGTTCATTGAGGACAGTAGTCTCGGTTAAATTAACAGTCTCGACTATTGTATTCACTTCGAAGCCATCGGTAGGGTGATCGTATCTCGTTTCCTTTGTGAAAACCGACTGGAAAAATTCCGAAAGATGATCAGCCTTCGCACCGTCTTCAGTAAGGTCTATGCCCTCGGCGGTCCTCAGCAGGGGTATCGGATCCTTGTTCCGTGTATTCTGCCTGAGGTAACCGTAAAAAAGGTTTCGGGTTCACGGTGGCCCGGTTCAGCAGGTCCACTTCGAAAGCCTGTCTTGTTCTAAAAATATGGCCCTTGATCCGATTTCTCTGCATTTTGTACGCATTAAGAGATGCAGGAGTTCCGTCCGTAAGCGATTTTTTCCACAATCTCCGCTTTTTGTTAACTTCGATTTTTAAGGCCTGCGTAAGCCATCGCGGTCTGTTGGTTAACCTTTTCTCAAAATCGGACAATGATTTTCGATGAGCCTGTGCAGTATGTCCCGGAACGTTTCCCAGTCTTCGGTTATGTTTCCAAAGAATAAAGTTTCCCACTTAGTGCGCATGAGTTCGGCCCTCATTCCACCGAAATCGCCTTGCCATATATTCCTTCTGATTGTTGTGGGTCTTGCTGGTATAGAAAATAGTGAGTACTCCCATCGCAGTACCACGTGGTCACTTTTGCCTAGCGGTGGTAGACATGAAACTTCGTCGATGCTGTCATGCGACTTTGTGAGAACTAGGTCCAGGCAATTGGCCTGTTGTCCTTCGCACACCCTCGTTGGAAAAGTGAAGTGCTGTGTGAGACGTAGCTTTAGCGTCGTGCTCAGAAAACAACCTTCAAAGGCTAGATCAGAGAAAACAACCGTCAAAGGCTAGATATCCAAGAAATTTCCTATGCTAGTTAATAAGACAGAATAGAATCCAGTTTTGTTCATCGTGCTGTAAAAGAAAATTATTATAAGCTATAAAAATACAAATAAATCCCTTTGGGCCTGAAAAATCGGATCTTAAGTTAGTACAAATCACGTGAAAGCAAGCGTAAGGAATCGAATTGTTTCAGAAACAAATAATGATTTCATCTTTAAAATATATTTTTTTACAAAATTCGGACGCTTTTGCCACAAAACGCAGTAAAAATTGGATTAACAGTATTTTGTTTTTCTACGCTGAAAATTGGGACCTGAAGTAAAACGCATAAAGATACTGTGAAGATGGACGTGCAGACACACCTATGTGAAATTGGAAGCATACGATGGGATACTTTTTGCCTAATATAATGTCCACTAATCTTAATTTTTGAGGCGCAGTGGGACGAATATTAGCAATTTTCGCAAACTCTTAGTATACATTCGGTCACTTTTCTGTGTATTTGCAAGCAATATAGTGAAAAACGCTCCAAGTTAAGGATGAGTTCTTCATTTCCAGCATAAAAAGTACCACGTATTTTCAAGGAAGTTAAAAAACGATCAAACTTTAACATTTACATCTTGAATTTACTTTGGAAAGGGTAAAGTTCACAAGTATTCGTCAGCTTAATATCTAATTAAAGCACTTTTTAACAAATTAGTTATTGTCGATAGTATTCAATTGATTTAGACACGCTATCTTAAGTGTAAAAAGACAGAAATCCAGAAACTAAGATTGAAATTGTCTCCCCATTAGATGTCAAGGTTTAATCTTTTGATTCTGTTACTTTGTCCTATGGTTTCAGTGAAAAGAGTCACTGTCTTTGCTGAAAAGTTTGAATGATAAGTTCAAAAAAGGCGTATTCCTCTCTCTCTCATATACGTTGCCGACTTTTTTGTGGAAGTTCATTTTTCACAGTAATAAGTGTTGATAGTTTGGTGAATCTGCAAATATGACGCAAACGCCTATCCGCATCAGAAAGCCTATCCAAAAATTCACTAATCCAGGAAATACTTTAAGAAATATAGTATTTTTAAGGTTATTGTAAATGTTTAGAACAGCAGCTACGTTTATGGCCAATCGCTTGAAAACCCCGAAAATTGTGATATATTTAACAATATTTCAAGGAAGATATGATACTAATTGTAACCCAATACCAGAAATACCAATAAAGAAATTCGGCGACAGGAATGTTCTCTTAATGTACACAAAATGGCATGTTTACGAGTTTAACTGAAACTTCTGGTTACATTTATTTTTCACAGTTGCGGCAATTTATCACGTTTCGCAATATACTGCTTGATAAAAAAGTTGCTATTTCTAATCCAAGCAATATTAATTTTCATATTTCCTTCAAGTTTTAAACTCGCTTAAGTTTGTTTTATTATCATTTCAAAGATTTGGTACAGGTGTGGACGCCAGTTTGCTAGTGATTTTGAATCTTTCGTAGTTTTTGGCATTTTACATGAGCTTAGTCACACACTGTAAGCTAAATTATGTTGCTGCATCCCCAACGCTCTGGAAAGGGCCCAGTTTCCTCGCAGTTTTTGTTTCTGTCTTACCTCACGTCTCATCATACACCTTGGCACACTCGTCTGCCACACAGGCTGACGATGACTAAGAATAGGATTTTAGTTGCAAATTTGATGCAGGGGGCTGTTTTGTTACTAAAGAATGAGCCTTTGCCTGGTTGCATGTAAACAAATGAAACTGATATATGATCAGACCAAACGTTAGTGGCAGTCGATGAGCGGACGACAAGTTTGCTAATCGCAAAACCAAGTGTTTTCCTTCTTTCACACGAGCTCTCCCACCGTAGAAAATAACTTCTTTTGGCTGCTCTTTCTCTCTCTCTCCTTCCTCTGACACGTCAAGGCCAGTTATTCTGCATATCGCTGGCTAACGCGTTGAGCCTCATGAATTACCGCACAGATCTGAAAGCCTATATAAACCATGTTAACCAACCTCTGGCCGCAGGCAGTCTCGATTAGCGAAACATGCGGCTAACTCAATTGATGGGAGTATATTGTGGTCCACATAAGCCAAATGGTATGTTAGCAACCTCCTTAGCCGTGGTCCTTTGTAGGCTGAAGCTACTATTTGGGAAGGATATCTGGTGTGGTAGTCAGCTAAATTATACTGAAAGTTCGACTGTCTAGCTCGACGATGTTCACCGCGTACTCCACAACATCGGGGTGTAGAGATGATGACTTGCGATCGTGACCGTCAGAGCAGGTCAGTTGACTGATCCCAGGGCTGGGAAACCCGTCTGCACGCGCCGCAGCACGACCTGGCCCCCCTGACACTCGCACCAGGATTACCAAACTAGGGCATAAGAAGGAGTCTTGCCGTCTGACTCCCAGTCCACTGGTTAGCCACTCAACACACAGCAAGCACATCTTGGGCTGGCGGCGTGGTCTGGTATAAAGCGTCAGTTGATGGCCATCCAAGCCACGACTTTCAGTAATTTGTGACAATCTTAGATTCTGATCACACTCTCAGCAGCGGGGCCACAGAGCGAAAAAACGGAGGATCATATTTACCTCTCAGTGAGAGGTACTGGTTGAAAACTAGTTTTATGCGCTGTTGTATTTAATGGTGCATGATGTAGAGGCTGATGAGGAGAGATGTGGTAATGAAGCTGGCAGTGTTCTACTGCAGGATTTGATGCGGACGCGTATGGCCTTCTAGGTCCATATGGTGTGCGCATGTGCATAGACAGTGCGAACAGTTAAGGCAGGTGTGACGGGTGTATGGTGATGCTCCTGGCACTGTTACGCTGGGATCTGTGCGATTGATTTGCACGTGGCCGACTAGGCCGATGCGTGATATGGATATGCGGTGACAGTGAGAACAGGATAGGTCGGGAGGAGCTGACTCTAGGGGATATGCTGTTGGTACTGGTGGTTACGCTCAGGGGAGGACTTGTACCGAGAGTGTTGATGGATGAGCAAGTTGTGTTAGATGCGCTGGAATCGTCATGGATTCTGCTTTCGTGCGGTGCATGTGACCGATCAGGCCCATGCGGTGAATGTATACGCGGGGGCAGTGAGGGCCGTGGAGTCACGCGCGGTGACGTTACATCGGGCCCCAGTCACCGGGCTTGCCAGTCACCGTGCGATGGATTCGCAGGTGCTCGACCAGACAAATGCATGAGGAAACGATGCGGTTGCAGTGCGGACAGGTTGAGACCGAGTCCATATCACGGGCGTTGAAGGGGGAAGAGTAGGTTTTTGATGGTCCGTCATGATCGTTTGTATTGATGGTGGGGGCAGGATCCATTTCAGCAGATTTTTAGGCGGGTATGCTGGGGAAATTTTCTAATGGGGGGTGTCGAGAACACCGTTAGGATTGTTAATTGTCACGTGGGGTGTGACACATGCGGACGGGGAGGCATAAATTACCTTGACAAACATTTTGTCATCGAAATCTTATTGAAGTCCTGACATGATCGATTTGCTCACTTTTTGAAGGCAGCTTAAGCTACTCCTGTAAGTTTGCAGCCAAGAACTCCTGTCACAAAGGTAATCGGCGAAAGCAGAGGGAAGAATTCAAGAACGTCGTCATTTACCTTGAAACGAAACTTGTTAAGAGTAATAATTGCAGGCTTCGCAGCAACAGGGTGGTTGGTTTTTTTGGTGGTACCACTTTGCTTCACTTTGACATATAGTGCTAGCAGTGACCTGCAGTAAATTGACAAATACCGATATAGTATGTGATCCTAATGTTAAAACTAATTCAATGAAATCGTGGCCATGCCTGTATTGGGTAACCCTCACCCTTGATAAATAGGCATTTAAGGAAAAAGAGACGTAACCGAAATCTTAACTGAAGCCTCAAAACCCTAACCGAAAAAACCTTAACGTAATTCAAATCCCAACCTAAAAATCCTAATCCTAGCGTCTACCCCAAATCCAAGGTACAACCAAACTTGGCAACCCCGGCTCTAAAATAAACCAACTTTTATCACAACCCTTTGTCTAACCGTATCCCGATACGGGCAACTAACGTCCATCATCCGTTTATCGCATGGCCCTTTTGCGACCTATTTTCAGGCAAAACCTAAGGAACCATGCCTGCCTAAATAAAATTAGATGGTTGCTTTTTGAACAACATATCATATCCTCCCCCAATTTCGTTCTCCACTCAGAGATTTCGCTTTTAGGATATAGGATATTGATTAAAGAGTAAAAAATAAAAACACTTACAATTCTCCACACATATGCAGCGAATTGTGGTGCCATCTCTCCATTGCAGGTTTAAAAGAGTAGGCAAATTAGAAGACGTTCACACTGAGCCGCTATCTTGCCTCCGGATCAAAATAATACTGAAAGATCCTGACGTAAATAACACTTATGAGCATCGGAAGGTAACATTTTTTGACAAATTAAAGGGACGTAGAAAGAAACTATGTGGAAGAGTGAAGCCATGGTGGAAGAAGTGGAAGTATGACTAGCTCTAGTTACCCTTTACGACAAACCTTTTTAAAATTAATCTTACCAAGTATTGGTTTTGCCTTCTTGTATGCATCTGTTTGAACTCCTCATTATTCTTATTACTATTATTTTTACATTCATCTTTGTTCTACGGGTTGACTTCTTCTTCGTCCTCGCCCCCCTCCTCGTCCTTGCCGTCGATCTCGATCTTCTTCCTTCCCCGACTCCTATGCCCCTTCTATTGTTTGTTGTCCCCTCATCCTCTACCTCAACTTATCCTTCCTTCTCGCCATTGCTTTCACCCTTTTCTGTCTCCGCTCTTTTAGGCTGCGTTAAATCGTGCCATTGAGGCCAGCAACTGACTCAAACGTGCTCTCCAAATCATTTTATTCGCTTATAATGCAGATGGAAAAGTCCTGCTTTATTAGTCATCGACAGTGAGTCGGCGACACTGCGTCGGTAGGTGCAGCTCGATTTGCACACACCCACCAACCCACTAGCCTCACGCAACACCACACCACCCCGCCTCCCGCCAGACAGCACACAGCCGCGGTGCCAATTAAGACCGCAGGCAGAGAGCTGTGCAATCAACTGGCGCAAAAATCAACCGTCGACGTGGAAATCTTCGGAGCGCGTCTCACGAGGTTGCCTGCAGTCTGCAGAGGAACGGCTCTCATACGAGAGGTCAGGGAGTGTTAGTGTGACCTAAGCCTCCTACGCACTTGGCGCCAATACAGACGCACATGATCCTGATCGCAGCTGTCAGGGCTACGGGGACAGAAGGTCTTTTGGTCTTGGTAGAGGGGCGTTCACCGATCACGTTACGGAAAGCATCCACCCGGATCGCTTCAGGGCTAAATCTCGAGTTCACCGAGCACCCGCTCAGCGGCTTAAACATTATGGAGATAATCGCTTTTCCGACAAGGACATAGAAAGCTGGATATGGCCATTTCTGATCGCAATCGATAGGACAGCAAGCTCCTTGCTCAGTGGTTAAGGCGTTGGACTTCTAACCAATAGGTCACGAGTTAGAGCATCGGATGCTGTAAGGCCTGGGGTTGGATATGGCTGTCTGATTATGGATAATAATCCAAAAATGGTCATTCCAATCTATCTTGTAAGGCCATTCGGTTTTCTCTCCTGAATTATGGAACCCAGCGGGACCAAACCTCACGTTAGGCATCTCCGTGATTTGGGTTTATTAAGTCATTCACAGTTAAAGCAGTGCCCAGTGCTTTGACGTGGGCACAAAGTTCACCAAAATGGGATGTCTAAAATACAAAGATGCTTAAAGGCTGTCAGAGTTTGTTCAAGTGACCGTTCCTGACATAATTCTCTCCCGAAGAAAAAAAGTGGCGATCACTGGAACAAGGTGTTTATTGGCCCCAATTCTTGTTCCAAGGATCGAATCTTCGTTTGAACGGCTTCCTGGAACTCGTCCTTTTACTTCCATCGATAGGTCTCTGTGCCTATCAGCTATATCAGCCCGTAAGACCTGAGGTCACACTTCGAATCTAGTTTAACATAGATCTGAACACTCTACAGGGTTATTAAAATAATCGATCCGCGTTGGACTGTCAGATTTCACTGGCAGAGGTGTGCCGTGAGACAGAGCGTGCCCTATCTCTTTTAAGTAATACTGATGAAGAGCTGTCTGACTGACGACCTGTGTACTCAGGAAGCTGTTATTTTACAGACTATAATGTGTCGTCAGGAATACTTCACTGATTTGTGACTTTCTGTAAAAGCGCTACATCGAAATGTCCTAAAATCCTCTAGAAGGCGAACTTCCTTGCAGGCATGGTGACAAAACGACTCAGTAAAAGCAAAACTCGGGGTGAAAAATAATAAGATACACTTATCCGAAAAATTTTAAGAGTCCTCACTCGAACATTACAGATTTGGCGATCGATAACACAGAAAAAGTTGGCTCGAATATGACGAGATTAAGTTGAATTTTATATTTTCAAATCATGAGCTTTCGGAAGTCAAAACATTGGCGTTCTTTTGAGTCGCCTCTCAAGCAAGGGGTGTTCCAAACAAACCTGTTACTCACGCAGCTTGCCAGCTTAAGCAGCTAGGTTAACTTATTTGATCTCGGAATACGGCCGCGTAGCACGCTAAACGGTTGCGATTACCAATTAGACAGAGCTCGCATGTAGAGCCCACCAATGGAATACTAATGTACATGTCGTACAACCATAAATCAATACCTGACATGTCCAACTCCATGCAGGGCCCTGCGGTTACACCTCCACAGATGGTTCCTGGTATTCAATACGGATAGCACGCGGACGAAGCCAGTAACACCATGACAAACGAAGGTTTGGCCACTATTACCAGTGCCCAGAGTTGCAGTACCCAGAGTTGCAGTGCCCAGAGTTGCAGTAACTAAACTATGCAACCCGGTGGCTGCTACAGTCGAAGCAACATACCAGACTAAGGACAAGATGTCGTTGCTAGAAAACCGACGTCTGGCCCGCAAACAACCCCAGTGAATTGCGATGTCAACGTGCAATTTTCCTTTTCTTATTTATGTTGAGTAAATTTGCATTATCTCTGCTACCAATTCTGGCAGAATTGGGACAGCCGTAACTAGATGCAACCACATGATTGCATTAAAAACTGGGGATAGACAATCCACACCTCCACAGTTAGCGTGTCAGAATTTCGAACACAGTTAGTGGATTACATTTTCGATTTGATTTGAGTTCAGACTGATGATTCCCAAAATATCCCAATAGCTGTGAAGCACCTATTGTGGAGAGTACCTGTCTATATAGAGACATAGGAGCCTACCAAATAAAGGAAGGCATTTTGTGGTGCTAAAGGCAAAGTTCAAAGCGTTAATTGCGCTACTCTACACCCGAAGAAATCTTTCTTGTTTGTAAACCATGCGTCCTCCTCCTCCTCCTCCTCCTCCCTCGTCTTCTTCTTCCTCTTCCTTTTTTTCTTGTACCTTGTTTTCTTCTTATTCCTATTATTTTCATCGCCATCCATCTTCTGTAATGTGTGAATACTTATAATATTACTCGTCCTCATCACTCAATTGCTCCGCCTTCTCTTCATCGCCATCATCATAAAAACCGGCATCAGCCCAAGTACTAAAACCATCCTCCACACCAGCATCATATCCTCTTCTCATATGCCTCTTCTTCACGAATAATACCCGAGACTCTAACCTAAATGCTTGCCTCTCATCTGGAATGTGCGTTTGAGCACAAGAGCTGAAATTTGGATAAGGGCATGATATTTTCCAGGCAACAAATTATCTATTTTCATGATAAGCTTTTAGCTTTTCTATTTCAGCACACGTATGTTGGCTGAATGCGCCATTCTACGTCAGAATGAAGCTGTCCGTTTGATGATCGAGCGTCATCATCATCACCACCACCATCCTTAACATCGTCATCATAAAAATCAGCAGTTTCCTCATCCTCCTCCTCCTCCTTCTTCTCCTCCTCCTTTCTCTTCTTATCCTCCAACATTCACCCAAGCACCATCGCCCCACCATCATCATGTCTTCATTTTCTGTTTTTTTCTTCGCGAATAATAACTGAAGGTAGAATTTTGGATAATTATTTGTCTATTTTTGTGAATGAACGTTTGAGGATAGGAGCAGAACGTCAGATAAAGGCACGGTTCTTGTCAGCTAAATAATTATATATTTTTCAGGTAACTCGTTAACTGTTCTGTTTTGACTTACTTTACTCATAACGTTAACCCATGTGTTGCCAGTAGGGACTGATACGTGCTTGGCTGAGATTTTACGGCTACACCATAAAGATACAATGAGATAGTAACATCTGTCGGTGCCTCAAAGATGCACAATGCGTGCTTCGATGCCAGTCTCTCCTTAAACCCTCTTGCAGGGGACTTATTATGCGATTACGGTGACGACTGTACTACAAGAACGGTAACTTAACGCCCGATTTTTAGCGCGTAAACTAAATCGTCTTATGCACCGTCCATTTATGAATGATTCTTAGACCGTTTCTGATAGGCCATTGCAGTAAAGATCTGAAATTAATTTCTGATTTATTAAAGCGAGCATCAAAATCAGGCCCAACCTGAAAGCAGCTGAGAAGCGAAGGGAAAAACCTTTCTTGCGCAAACAACTAAACTATATGCTCAACTGGACTGTGTTCTGCCTATCCATAGTTCTCTGATTAATGCTGCCTTCTGCGCATTACCATCCCTTTTTTTGAACTTACAGTCTAATCGATGTAAAGTGATCAGTTAAAACGCGCTATGTTAGAAAAAAGGGATGGTTTTTAGTTTTTAACTATTTAACAAACCATTAAATCTTATGTTAGGTATTGCTTAAAGTTAACTGTTTGTGTACACATTCACCCCTTTGCCCACTTATGCTGGAATTTTTTGGATATTTTCAGTCATCTCCATATTCCTAACACACCTGCGTCAAAACAGCACTGATTCCCGCTAAATTAAAAAAAATATAAAATAAATTTCTCATTGCTTAAAAGTAATTTTTGCCTATTCCGCTCGAGTCGAGACTGTCTGGCAGTGTCCGGTCGGAAATGTTGTGCATTGACAAAAGCATTCAGATCCAGCTTTTTGGAGCCAGATAAGCTCACGTTGTCTTTAAATGCACCCGGTTGCTTCAAAACGTGGGTAACGAGTACTGAAAGCACAGTAAGTAGTACGCTCCAGAATACTTGCCTTCACACAAAGGAATCGAACAACCATTTGCTTGGAGAAACCTGCTCTTTGGAAACAACTGAACCATATGTCAAATTTAATCCTGTTACGTCAATCTTTGTCCGCTGCTTCACGCAAACCTTTGCTTCTTATGCTATCGAGTTTTTAAATCAGTATATTTTATCGTTTAAACTATGCTTTCCGAAACTTGCTTTCCTGAGTTTATATGGATTTTCTGAATCAATTCAATCCAACATAAGGTCGCAAATTAATTTTATTACCCGCTGATTTTGATCGTTTTAAAATCACAACTGACCTCTTTGTGGGCTGAATTCTGAATCTATCAATTATATCTAACAGAGATGCTAAAGTGTTAACAGTGAAGATTTTCGGCTGCCAAATCATAATTGCTCAAGGTCATCTTTGAGATTGTGAAGTGGATGTGTGGAGGGCTCTAAGGGTGCTAATGAAACAGCTTTAAAGTCAGACCTCACGCATCGAATTCTGGGAAATAGGTTTGCCGACGTGCATACATAGTGGTTACTGCGCAGACCAAGTTGAATACAAGCGACAGCAGATTCCCTATCTCATGAAATATCAAACAATATTCTGAAATTTATTTAAGATTAGAAAAACAAATTTAAGTATGGTTGTAACATTACTTAGCAGGCTGTATAATCCCAAGACTTTTCAGTCACGGTAGGATGCCGACTTTTGAAAGAGTTTCTTTATGGTCGCCTGAAAAAAAAACATACTCTAAAAATTACTACTTAATTAGTATGAATTGTTCTCATTGATTTTCTATGTCCTTATAAATTTAAGTATGATATATAGAAAAATGCAAAAATACACTTCTTTGTACTCATTTGGTAGCAAATCACGCCTTCTTTAAATTTTATACTTTTAAGACTGAAATTCATAAAGGATCGTAGCTTTCCATTTATTAGAGCTGTATTGGAAGTTTGTAGATATGGTCTGCTTCCAGTGCAAAAATTTTTAATAGCATATAAAATTACTAGTTTCCATAGGAAGAAAATATACAGCTTTTAGTTGCGAAACCATAAATAGAAATGCAGCAGCATATCAGAAATCGATACAGTTTATAATACTGGAATTTAGCCTTTATTTAAGCATAACAGTATAGAAAGACGTAAGTTCATTCCAATCGAGAAGAAAAAAAATAATATTTTATTGCATTTTTTCTAAAATATTTAATTTATAAGGGCATCAAAAACAAAGGGGAAAAAATATTATTTAAGTTGTCCCTTTTTTCAAAGAGTGTAGATTTGCAGGCCATCGGAATGACATTCATTTGAAAGCCGGCATTCTAATGTGACTGAAATGGTAGGGAATATTGCTGCAAGATAATACCTATTGAGAAGAGTAAATGTCATCGCTGGTACAAGAACGTTTTTCGCCTGATGTTTTGGATTCATGCTCGAACCCTGAATCAGATACAGTTTGTTCCTACTCCGGGCGTTTGAGCATTTATAGGATGTAGTCACTATGTTACCGCATGCATCTAACGGCTCCCCTTCCTCGAGGAAGTTTGCCATCTGGTGCTTACGTGTAGGAATTATTCGCATCTGCATCTTGCTTTCTTTTAGTGATGGAAGGTTGAATCATGCCCTTTGTTACAGTCTTTAATACTGTGTTCAAATTGGTCTTCATCGGTGAGCCTGTTGCTTGATTTGCAGACATCTCTATGGACCTTTCAAACAGCGTGAGTTCTCTCTCTCTCTGATTAGAGCGCGAATCCGAAACCTCAAGTGAACAAAGTTTCTGCTCCAGCGATCGCTTCCACTTTTTGTCTGAATTACTTGCTGGGACTCGCATTTTAGTTTGCAGCAGCAATAATTGCTCTTAGAACCCTACTTTAATAATCTGCTTTAATGGAAAATACAGTGCAGAATTTTGGATAGCATTTCCTGAGATGGCATGCTGTGGTACCTACGAATTTTTAAGGTAAAAAAGGAATGTCGTTTGCCTTCTAACTACCGTGGCGAATCAATTCAGGCAACTTCCTGGTGCATCCATAGCTCAAATATAAGGACCATTGAGGGAGAGTCCTAGTTAACCTAAGAGATCCGTTTTCACATTCTGGGCTAATCGGAATCTGAAATTGAGGGATGACTGCCTAAGGATGGTGGATAAGATCAAAATGGGCAGTAGCGTCCACTTTTTCTTTGTTGGTAGCAATAATCTTATATAGATTTTTACTCTACCAGTCATTCAAATGCATGGGCTTTAGACCCGGTGCGCTATGGTAATTTGACAAAGTTTATGGCCGTCCAGAACACCGCTCGAACTTAGGGACGCCACACCATGAGTTACTACCATTAGGTTTGCCTAATGCTGAATCGCCTGACTGTTGTCCTTGCAAATCTTCATTCCATCAAGATCTATATGTGTCTGTTTAGTTGTCCAGTTTTCCCATCTGTCCAGCTAATGCACCCTTTTACAACACAGTTAGCAAAAAGAAACTAAATTGAACGCGGCAACTGCAAAACAATGGTAAACATTATAGCCCCTTTATCTTCTTAGATATTAATGAGCCAACTTGGAGTAAATCATCCGGAATGAAGCTATATAGGCTAAGGTTATTATTAATATTTAAGACATTAGTTAATACCTGTGTGGTCAGTATTGTAAATACTTGCGTAGTGTCCATATACTACTGACTCTCTGTTGGCCGTTTCTGAACCATTTCATACTTGCGATGCGGTTTCACCTTGCTAAAGCAACGCATTCGACTAGAAATTACGGCAGCAACTGCATAGTGCCTTAGCACTATCTGCTAATGACTCCAATGACCTTGGATGATTAAGTGTCACGTTGTTTTGGCTTCGATCCTGGTAATTTTCAGGGGAAAACTACTGTACAAATCTGCGCAATGCATAAACGAGCGGGTGTGTTGATAATAAGAAAATTCAAATGGTGCATGGAGGCCTATCTAGCCAAGTGCAAGAAGGCAGTAAAAACCTGAGTTGATAATATCGGGGGAGGTGCCGAAGAGCGCTATAGATGGATTGAAGATAAGAGTCACTTGGCACAGGATGCGATGGCAAGCGCAGATGGTCAGATGTAAGTGTCCTCCTGATATTCGATTATAATGAAACGGATTGGCGGTGTTTGTCCAGTGATCTGAATGCCAACTTCAGATGTTTATGCAAGAGCGAAATCAAGTAAACCAGGCCACAACAAAGTGGATCAAAAGACGGAATAAGCAAGCCAAGGAGACGCCTAGAAGGATGCGAGAATATGGGAGGACTGAATGCAACAGACGTTAATCAGAGATCGGCGAGCCGGCAACTACTCTTTATGGCCACAGCCCAGAGTCCCTTCATTCAAAAAGCCTGACAGAGCCCAAATCAAGTGGACCGGTCAAACCCACGTTTACTAACCGACATGCATGCATGGGGACCTGGGACAGGCGTACCAACTCGGATCTTACTTTAGAACCAGCTTTTCCCTCCCTCCACTTGCATTGGCGAGAATCGGTTTACGGGAAACTGCAAAGGCATAAGACACTAAGGAACCTTTTACCATAATCGTCCTTCCTGTGTAGCTTCAACGGAGGGCATCGCCTTATCTTTTCCTACATTACCGACGAGTAGACTATGGCTGCAAGTCATAGCAAGTAACAACCAGAAGAGTATAGTAACATATAAGAATCCTGTAACACAGGACCACTTGTGAAATATGTCAAGTAGCTTAATTCTCAAAAGTATTGGCTTAACTATCGTTTCATTACGGTAGATGGAAAGCATTTCTGATGGTAGAAGATGGTTGGTAATTATGCCAACTAACATATAAATGATAAGGAGTATCATATGTTTTATGACGGGGATGGGTTTGTTACAAACGAGCTGGTTTTTTTTCTTGAAAATTGCCTTCACTGATCAGTGGAAGAGCCTTACGTTGTCAAATGAGCCCAGCCGAGCACATCATTCACCTCGGTATGTATGTGAATTCTGTTGCGAGGGACGTTTTCAGGAACGTGAGAACATTTGTAACCTGTTTGGTCTCGAGGATGACAAGGTCTGAGATCAGCGCGACTGCAGGTGACACAAAGTACACTGAGCTATACTACCTTTTGACTGTCAGTCTCTCTTTGTTTAATCTAGCCCTCCAGTGGACTGTACGAAAGTCAAATTACATTTCAAATCGGATTCAGGTGCTATTTATGGCGTGTTTAACGCCACTGGGTGGAGTGATACACAGCTTGAGCTATGAGGTGGGTGGTACATAGAAGAGCGCTTGCGTGACGGCAAACATGACTCAAGGTCTGCCCTGATCATAGAGGAGATTTTGGCAACCCTAACTGAGGTCCATGCTGGTGTCACATTGTTTTCCTTTGCACATCTGGTTATCGCGTTGCCGACATGGCCGCTTGACGTAAATGCCACCACTTAATGTTGGATTTTGTCTGAGTTCCAACGTCAGCTAAAACACCAAAGAGGTGACCATAGAATTATATTAACATACTGAGTCATGTTCCGATGCAGCAACATCCTGAGTCAGCTGTCATAACTTTGCTTGTGCCTTTCGATCAGGGGCTGTGCAGATGAGTGAACCGATTGCCCTGCCAAAACGGTGAAGTCCACCTGTAAAAGCATACAAAATCCATAGGGCCACGACAGTGCATGGACGTCATAGAATTTCTAATGAAATGATGGATAGAAGTGTGAATCTACAGTCGATGTGTTATGCGAATCTCTGATATGTTTTTTCCCCTAAAATGTTACTTAAGCAGGGTTGTAAGATGGCTTATCGTGTAGCATAATCCTCAGATATTTAAAGCCTGACAGAATGTCAGTTTTTTTATGAGATTCTTATCGTCCGCCTGCAAAAACTACACTCTGTCTTTTTTACATTCCAAGGAAAGAAATACGCGAATTTGGCGTAAATCCTGTGAAAAAGACCTTATCAGGTTCGGTCCGAGATTTGACATGAATCGTTGAGCTAAAATCCACCAGCTTTTGCGTAATAACCGTGTAATATTTTCAAATTGCCAACAGACAGTACGCAGTATACAACTTCGTATTATTTACCATGCTGACACCACAGGTAAACCTAAAAGCCTAGACACGAATCTTTCGCTGATCTTTATTAAAAATTATTGCTTATTTAGTTTGCATTTTTCCATATTGATTTAAAATGCCAATAGAAATTCATATGTTTTATGAAAAGCATACACAAATGTATTTCTATTACTGTTTTGATGGAAAATTAATTCCTCTTCACTTTTTATACCCGTTGACAGGTTCTGTTTAAAGAAATTGTATCATTATGTTATTTTTAAGACTGTGAAATGTCAATTCCTAGATCCTAGTATCTTTATGATGTCTTCTTAAAAGCGTAAAGAAAAGCATGATTTAATTAACATATAGAATATGCGGCTTGTAGTTTTAAAACCCTAAATGCAAGCGTGACAGCAAGTCGGGCAAATACAAACCTTTTTATAAAAAACGACAGATATTATTTTTTAAAGTATGAACTTCAAATAAGACGTTCTTCTCCACCAATTGAGTATGTGAAAGAGTGTTTTCGTGTATGATTTTCATAGAATATGTTTGAACTTTTAGGGCATCAAAATCTATTTAAAAATTCATAATACTTAAGTAATTATTTTTGCAAGTGTAGTTTCTGCAGACGGCCGAAAAGATGTTCATTTATAAGCCGGCATTCTGACATGATTATATATTTTGGGATTATGCCGCACTATAATTCGTATTGCAATCCTTCTTATACAATCCTTTCCAATCGAAAACTCTTCTGAATTTCAATTAAACTTCGTCAATACGTAAAATGGAATTGCGTACATAATTTCACAAATCATCACTTACACGAATATATCGAGCAGGCCAATCAACACAAGTAGGCCAAAGACGCGTTCATTTAATAGGCTAAGCCCAGCCTTCTGCTACAAATGTCTCCATAAAAGGTACTTTCTACCGTTTCGTGACGGTCTACTTTTCTGCCGTCCGAAAGCGATAATGCCATGCAGACGGCTGGATGAAAGGGTGCAGGATGGATGAGTTACGGTCCAGTGCATTAACTGGCTAACCCAGGGGTCGGCAAACTTTTCGTACTAGGTGTCTAAGGAAACGTTTATTATTCTGGGCTAACCGGTCATTCCAGAGGTCAACAAACTCCGGCCTTTAGGCCAGATACGACCTAGCTAGTATTCCAGTCCGGCCTAACGCCCCCCCTAGTTAATTATTGTTGGATCCTGGCCTAATTGAATTGTCGCGGTTTTGTTCCCCTTCATTACTGCTGGTTGCAGCTCAAGCTGTGGCTCAGTTTCCAATGTTGTTAGCCCGTGCCAAGCGTGTGATCGCAATGTTTGGCAGCACTTATTCGTGCGAGCAGCTGTTCTCCAAAATGAAGTTTTGTAAGAACAAGCTGTGCTCTCAGCTCACTGACAATCACCTTAATGCCATTATGTTACTGAACTCCCTATAATTAGAACCTTATATTATATCGGTCTCTAAGAGCATGAAACATCAAGTTTCCCATTGATCGTACTGTATTTTTGAATAATAAACGTTTCCTTGGCCACCTCGTTTCTTCTGGCCTAGTGTGCAGCACTTATTCGTGCGAGCAGCTGTTCTCCAAAATGAAGTTTTGTAAGAACAAGCTGCGCTCTCAGCTCACAGACAATCGCCTTAATGACATTCTGTTGCTGAACGCCTCATCATTAGAACCTGATATTGTATCTGTCTCTAAGAGCATGCAAAATCATGCTTCTTATTGATCGTACTGGATTTTATGAATAATAAACGTTTCCTTGGACACCTTGGCACAGTGGTTAGCGTGATAGGCAGAAGAACCATACTGACAAAGACATGGGAGACTGAAATGATTATTTTGGACTTCTAAGGTATCATCGAGCAGCTATACCCCCGCTCCCTTGTTTTTTCGGTTCCACCTTATAAAAATATACCTTAAGTCGCAATGCGACTGGCCGCAAGGGCTCTAAAGTGGGCTCCAAGTCACAAAGGAACATACGTGTTCCTTAACCAGATCGGTGAACCCCACATTATCATAATATATATATATATATATATATATATATATATATATATATATATATATAAAACAACGAGCCCGTGGCTCAATGGTAGAGGGTTCGACTCAAATACCAAAGGTCGCGGGTTCGAATCCCAGGTGTTCCACACTCGGGATTGGGTATGACTGGCTGATGACGGCTAATAAGCCAGAAATGGCCATTCCGGTCTCCCTTGTCTTTGTCGGTTCCATTCCATTATATGCTACAAGTCGCTATGCGACCGCCTGCGAGGGCTCTAGTCTGAGCTCCAGGGCACAACGGAACATGCATGTTCCTTAAGCAGATCGGTGAGCCCCAAACTATCATATATATATATATATAAGTTCTTTGGGAACAAAATAACTTTATTGTGTAAATTTTCGAATCTGGTGCCCCAGTTCGTCGTCAGACAAATGGGAGATGTACAGAAAACAGTTAACCTTAAATAACGCCTAACACAAGATTCTATGGTTGGCTAGAGTTTGAGCCAATAGACATCCAGAGTTTGAAGTTATCTGATCGATAGTGGCTGTTTTTGCATCAACTTGACCTTGAGAAATTTGTAATTGGTATCTAAATCGATATGCCTGTTAATGCATGCCTCGTCTGAATGCATTGCCTCCAGGAATTCGCGGCCTCTTCTTGTTGGGCAGGCGCCAACGATGCGGGTATCCTCCCATCCAAATAGGTGTCCTGTGTCCAGTGTGTGCATGGCTACCTGCGATAAAGGGTCTCGTCTCCTCACCGCTAACTGATGTTCGTGTAAACGGGTGGATAGAGGTTTTCCGGTTTGGCCACAATAAACTGCATCACAACTGGTACACGGTATCTTGTAGACGACTTCTTTTCTATTGAAATAGCCCACCCTGTCCTTAGGGTTTACAAGCTCGGTGCGCAAAGTTGTTGTTGGTTTGTGCGCTATTTGTATATTGTGTTTCTTGAGCTGTCTTTCAACGAGCTCAGATACATTCTTTATATACGGGAGGGTTCGCCAGTTTGTTGTTTTTGACGCCTGGGAGGTCGTAGCTCTGGGAATACATTTTTCTTTTAACTGTTGTCGTCGCATGCATCGACGGACAAAGTCAGGTGGATATCCATTTTGGGAAAATAATTTGAAAAGGTATTTCATTTCCGTTCGATATGTTTCTTCATCGGAACAGTGAGTTTTTGCTCGGCGTAGCAAGCTGTTAACAGAGCTGCGTTTGTGAGACAAGGGGTGGTTACTCCCAAAATGTAAAATAACCTCGGAGTATGTATCTTTACGATAGACTGAGGTATGTAGTGTCCCGTCTGTCTTCCTATGTACGAGGACGTCTAAGAAAGGGAGTCGTTCATCAACTTCTGTTTCGAGGGTGAATTGAATTCCTGGGAACGTGGAGTTCAGGCTTTGGTGGAGTGGATCAAGTTGATCTTTTTTTGACGATAACAAATGTATCGTCTACATAGCGTAGCCACAATCTCGGGTTAATTCTGGGGAGAGCTGTAGCCTCTAGTTTCTGCATCACAGCTTCCGCCAAAAAACCGGATATTGGCGAACCCATAGGGGCGCCTTTTAGTTGTCGATAATAATTTTCAGCAAAGGAAAAATTTGTTTCAAGGCAAATATCGAGGAGTTCCAGGAGGACTTCTGCAGGTACATCGGTAGAATAGGCCTGTAGGAGTTCTGCAGTACAGGTCCTCGCTAAGTCCAGAGGGATAGAGGTAAATAAAGAAATAACATCAAATGACACCATTATTTCGTCATTTGCAATTTTTAAGTCTTTATCTTCTCGAGGAACTGTAGCGAGTCTTGGATAGAGGATTCACAGTTCTTTGTAAGTGGGTTGAGTTGATGATATATATATATATATATATATATATATATATGTACGGGAGGACGATCTGAGGGACCATTAGTTTATTCGTCCGACGTTTCGAACACACAAGTTAGCCCATCGCCAAGGTATAAGATAACTGTAGAAAACAAAGCATATTTAGCTCACATGAGGTGAGAAGTGCCTTCATTTTGGCTATTGATTTGATCACGCATTGCTTCATAAGCGGCTGGCAACACGATATGCCTATTGATCGATTCCACGGTCGAGTGCCACGCTTTCTGCAGTGGTCACGAAATCTGGTCGTTCGAAATACCCAAGATTCTGACACACGTGAATTCAAAACTGTGCTCTGGCGAAGACGCGTGGGCATCTTCTAAGGAAATTTATCCTTCCGTCTCACAGTCAACTCGTGTTCGTGCAAACTCGTGTGGACCCATTTTCTGGTTTCACCATCGCAGTTCACTTGACCACAACTCAATTCGAGCTGGTATATGACACAAAGTTCTGACTGACGAGAATGGGTCCTTAAGGTGTATGAGTTGACGGCTACGCTAACTCCAAATTCACTCATCATTCTGGCGAACACTTCGGACACCCCAGCATTGCAGTGCATAAAGAATGTGTCTGAAACTGTTGAAGGACACTGCGGAGGCATTAAAGTTGCGCGGCACACGAACTATCGATTAGGCTGAGAAACCAGCTTGTACACCCTAAGGATGGGGTTGGATATTTATATGAAAAACATGCCATTTTCAAGATCCCATGTAGTAGTTACAATGCGGTGTATTGTGGCCAAGCAGGAAAATCGGTCTCTACATGCCTGCAGGAACACCAGTTGGCATAAAGAGACGACACCACTTGTCTCAAGTTATTATGCAGACCAAAAAATCTGGGCAAAAATGTGCATATATATATATATATATATATATATATATATATATATATATATATATATATATATGCAGAATTACTCCACGATTATGACATGGATATTCCTACATCTGCCTTGCTTGAACTTTTGAACTTATGCTTAGAAACAAATTTTTCATTCTCCCATATGTTCTGTCAACAGCAAAAGGGAGCCCCTATGGGCTCACCCATCTCTGGCTTCCTAGCGGAAGTAACAATGCAAAAATTAGAAGCGACTGCCCTACCACTGGTTAACCCCACGTTATGGGTACGCTACGTTAATGACACGTTTGTCATCGTTAAAAGGGTCCGATTGGAAACACTACACATTATTATTAATTCGACAATACCTGGAATAACCTTTACGCTCGAAAAAGAAATTGACAACCCACTACCTTTTTCTTGACGTCCTTCGTACAGCGAAAGACTGACGGGACCTTTAAAACGTCAGTTTACCGCAAAGAGGCTAATGCGGATGTTATCCTACATTATGAGAGCAACCACCCTGTCGCCCACAAACGAAGCATGGTCAACTCACTCATCAACCGAGCAAAAACCCACTGTTCTACCAAGGAACTTTATCAAATTAAACTCACTTATTTATTCAACCTGTTTTCCAGCAACGGTTACCCTAGAGATTTTGTACGTAGATGCATGAGACATCAAGAATTCAAAGAAAAAGAAAAAGATAAGGAACTAGATTGTTCCGATCATGCGCCCACAATAAAAATCTGGCGAACACTTCCATACATTAAGAACGTGTCTGAACTCGTTGAAAGACACCTGCGGAAGCACCAAATTTACGTGGCGCACAAACCCACGACTACAATTCAAAATCAGCTTGTACACCCTAAGGATATGGTTGGCTATTTAGATAAAAAAGAAGCCATTTACAAAATCCCATGTGACAGTTGTAATTTTGTATATTGCGGCCAAACAGGAAAATCAGTCTCTACACGCCTGCACGAACATCAGTTGGCTGTCAAGAGACGAGACAACCTGTCTCAAGTTGCCGTGCATACACTAGAAACTGCGCACAAATTTGCATGGGATAAAAAGTGTATTGTTGGCTTCTGCCCATCGAAGAGAGGCCGGGAATTCTTAGAGGCCATTCATTCTGATGACTCGTGCATTAATCGGCACATCAAATTGGATGCCGTGTACAATAATCTCAAAGACAAGTGGAAAAGGCGGCAGCCAATCCTATTGAGATGTTCATCAACAATGACAGCTATTGGCAGGACTGATTCAGCAATATCGATTTTCCGACATGTTTTAAATTTTATCTGTTTTTGCACATTTCAACAAGTCTGACGACGACCTGGGGAACCAGCGTCGAAAATTTTAACGTTACTGATTGTTTCCCAAAGAACTTCTTTACATCGAATTATACTTCTTGGGATGCCCGTATTCCAATTTATTCGTATTAATTACTCTCGCGATGTTTTACTGCAAGCTAGACTGCAAGAAAAGTGTGCAATACGCGAATGCTTAACGCGGGAACAGTTATCATTTTTACACAGCTGCCGGAAATTCAAGATTTTGCCGAAATCTCTCCACATTAAACCTGCCATAAAAACTCCCCAAGGATATCAGATTGCGTCTCGTTATGGTCGCAGCATGCTTGGCGCATTCATCTCCAATGCTTATTATAGGCTTCAAAAATTCCAAACTTCTATGTTGCAATACATGCAGTTCTGCAGAGATGAACTTCCTTCACACATATTTCAATCTCTTAATGAGACCATTACCTGTGTGTCAAACATCGAACGACAGAAGAAGAGAGGAATGTTAGACAAGAAATGGATGGCCATTTCCAAACAATCTTACTCAAACCCGAATTGCTCAAAACATGTAATAAATCTGTCCTAAAGAAACCTTACAATAACTGAAGAACAAGAACTTTCCAAAGGATTAAATTGCAATCTTTCGGATTCGAAATACCTGGATTTTCTTGCAAACTTGGAGTCCATTATATCAGCGGAACCTCTTAGAGAAGATTAACGTTTCACAATTCGAAATAACACTGTACATGCTTTAAAGAACCGAAATCCATTTTCAGTACTATCAAACGAAGAAAGGAAAGCCTTAAAATCTCCAAAAACAGACAAAAACATCGTAATCCTTCCTGCGGACAAAGGAGATTCAACAGCTATTTTGGACAAAGCAGACTACGATAAAAAGATGCTGTCATTGTTACAAAATAGGTCAACCTATAAACCTCTTGACGCAGATCCCACTAAAACACAGAATTCATCAATTGAAAAAGTACTTAAACGTCTTACAGGAAAGAAGCAAATATCAGGAGATATTGCCAAATCCTTGAGAAAAACTGAACCGACCACAGCTAAGATCTATGGACTACCTAAGGTTCACAAGCCAGAGGTGCCACTGCGACCGATAGTATCGTTAATCGGTGCACTCAATTATAAGATTTCTAAGTGGCTTTCCGCAAATTACACCCATTGACAAAGAATCGTGAAACATCCATTGACAACTCCCTAGGGTTTCTTGACAAATTACGAAGACTTAACATTGCAGCAGATGAAATAATGGTGTCTTTCGATGTTTTTTGTGTCTTCACATCCATACCATTAGATCTTGCAAGGCAATACACAGAAGAATTACTCCACGATTATGACATGGATATTCCTACATCTGCCTTGTTTGAACTCTTGAACTTATGCTTAGAAACAAATTTTTCATTCTCCCGATATGTTCTGTCAACAGCAAAAGGGAGCCCCTATGGGCTCACCCATCTCTGGCTTCCTAGCGGAAGCAACAATGCAAAAATTAGAAGCCACTGACCTACAACTGGTAAACCCCAAGTTATGGGTACGCTACGTTAATGACACGTTTGTCATCGTTAAAAGGGTCCGATTGGAAACACTACACATTATTATTAATTCGACAATACCTGGAATAACCTTTACGCTCGAAAAGGAAATTGACAACCAACTACCTTTTCTTGACGTCTTCGTACAGCGAAAGGCTGACGGGACCTTTGAAACGTCAGTTTACCGCAAAGACGCTAATGTGGATGTTATCCTACATTATGAGAGCAACCACCCTGTCGCCCACAAACGAAGCGTGGTCAACAAACTCATCAACCGAGCAAAAACCCACTGTTCTACCAAGGAACTTTATCAAATTGAAACTCACTTATCTATTCAACCTGTTTTCCAGCAACAGTTACCCTAGAGATTTTGTACGTAGATGCCTGAGACATCAAGAATTCAAAGAAAAAGAAAAAGATAAGGAACTAGATTGTTCCGATCATGCGCCCACAATAAAAATCTGGCGAACACTTCCATACATTAAGAACTTGTCTGAACTCGTTGAAAGACACCTGCGGAAGCACCAAATTTACGTGGCGCACAAACCCACGACTACAATTCGAAACCAGATTGTACACCCTAAGGATATGGTTGGCTATTTAGATAAAAAAGAAGCCGTTTACAAAATCCCATGTGACAGTTGTAATGTTGTATATTGCGGCCAAACAGGAAAAGCAGTCTCTACACGCCTACACGAACATCAGTTGGCTGTCAGGAGACGAGACCACCTGTCTCAAGTTGCTGTGCATACACTAGAAACTGGGCACAAATTTGCATGGGATAAAACGCGTATTTTTGGCTTCTGCCCATCGAAGAGAGGCCGGGAATTCTTAGAGGCCATTCATTCTGATGATTCGTGCATTAATCGGCACATCGAATTGGGCGCCGTGTACAATAATCTCAAAGACAAGTGGAAAAGGCGGTAGCCAATCATATTGATATGTTCATCAACAATGACAGCTATTGGCAGAACTGATTCAGCAATATCGATTTTCCGACAGGTTTTAAATTTTAACTGTTTTTTTGCACATTTACCACAAGTCTGACGACGACCTGGGGAACCAGCGTCGAAAATTTTAACGTTACTGATTGTTTCCCAAAGAACTTCTCTACTTCGGAATATATATATGTATCAAGGAAATAATTTCTGACATTATTAAGTTCAGGACATGGAGACAGATGAATCGGACATGACTTTTTAGGGTCAGACCCGAAATGTCAATGAACATTTGGGTCGAAGAAAATCAACCACTGTGGAATAAACACGTAATGCCCATTCTACAAACAAGAAGTACTACAAGTAGCATAAAGCTTATATGGCAAACACGTTATACCGTTCTTCCGACAAAGGTATATATATATAAAGAAGTACCAACAAAAACTAAGGACGCCGGAATGGCCATTTCCAGTTTATTAGCCATCCTGAGCCAGTTGAGTAGGCATTAAAGATCACTCGGGTTGCTTTGCATGCGATTGTTGGAGATTCCACGCAGCCAACTCCATAGAGGTTGGTGAAGTTGCGTTTTGAATTCGCCCCCCCCCCCTCACCTGTACTTATGCCATTCGCAGCTTGTCCAGTGCACACCGCTTTGGCTTGGATCAGGGATTCGATTTTTTGAGTTGAAATCCCGAGAAGTTTCTTGTCCAAATTAATTTTTGGCAGGTATTTTTTTTCCAACAAGAATGCAAGCAGCGATCAGAGGACTTGTATAGCTTGACTGGGAATGCGTACATTTCCCACTGCAGAAAGCACAGCTTGCCTCCGCAAACAAACCCATCATATACGTAGTTTCCAATGTGTTGGCCTACGAAGAGATATCTGAATGAATCTGTTTGGGTATTTAAAAACGTCAGGAAAAATTGTCGCAAAATGTTTACTTGTCTGCTGAAATGTTTGTCCTAATCTTTATCTTTAGGCATTGAATGACATTTTTGATTTTCTTGTTAGAATTTGCCATTATTCATGAATCGTAGGTGCGAATGCCTTTTTGCTGAAGATTTTAGGAGTTTTCAATTTTAGAATAATCTGATGGATTTTCAACCGTATTTCCTTTCACTTCGAAATTTTTAAGATCCATTTATTATCTCAATCGACAGAAAGCAGTTCATGCTTCTTAATACAAAAAAACGTGCTTAAGAGAGGTGAATCTGGTCGGACATTAAGGACGCTCGCACTTGTGCCGGCACGAGATCTGTGATAAAATTACCTCATCCGAACGAGGAAGTCCTCTCTGCTTTATGCTTTGGTGTGCAAAGATCTGCAACTTACCTGGTGTAAACCCCACACCGAACAAAAGTATTTCCCCCTCTGCAGACAAGCGCTGGTTGAATTGTGCGCGCCATCAATAGCCGCGAAACAGCTCTAACACAGCGAGGCACCCCGACGAAAATCACCTTTGCCAGTCCATCTCCATCAGCCTCGGCAACCCGAAAACCGTTGTGTGCTGGATTGCGGACAGGGTTTCGCGCCACCCACGCCGGCTGGGGTGGGATGGGTGTGCGCAGAGTTTAGCCCGCCTTTCGCGCGCTGTCGTTTACAACCCGACACGTGGCGACCATGAGCAGCACAGGCGTCTAGCCACAACTCCTCCCCCGCTCTCCTTCTCAATGCAAACCGAAATTCGGGGTGGCAGCAACTGACCAATTTTTGTTTCTTAACACTTGGCAGCAAAGAGGGGACAGAGATCGAGTCATGGGGCATTTAAGCGTACCGGTGGCCTGCAGCAAGCCCGGTAACACCCTGAGACGTAGACGTTCATCGATAGTTCCTGCAACTTCTTGTGCTATGAGGACTGGCATTAACAAACGGACCATAACTGGTCCTTTCAGTCTCTCCTCTTTCGATCGATAACAATTTTCGATTGTCACATGTGTATCTCAGCACAAGATAACGGTGAAAGTAAACGGATGCAGTCCCAAGAAAAACTGGAATGGGCTCAGGTGCAAACCCCTACTACTAGCATACTGAAGTGGCCAGCCAGTGCTCATATTTCTTAAAAAGTAAAACAGTTGGCTATATTCTGCACTTGATCATTCTTCTGCGCTTTCGGTATGAATTTAGTCAATAAAAAATGCAGAATCCGATGACATTTTTCCCTCAGGAGGTTAGTGCAGTTCTTTAACTATATTTCTGCTGAAATCTCCGAGGAGGGGGTAATTTAGTGTGCGGTATTCGGTCGCTGATAGTGAAATAAGAAACATAGATTAAATTTCCATTGTAAGTCCCAGTTACCTGTTCGACTGCTCAGCATCTACGGCGCACTTGTCTACGGCTATCACTGGAACTTGGCGTTTAATAGCTTGACTTTTCGGAATCTCACTCAAACTCATCCTCAGAACCAGCCTCAGAATATGGGTTCGAAAGAAAATCTGAGACGTCAGGTCAATAAACGTCATATTCCAGCCATCACATATTCTTCTGAAATGCTTCCTGTAACTCGTCCCTTTGCTCCTATCTGCACTCGTTGATCTGGTCTCGCTGTAGGATGGGATGATGATTGATATATCAGTAACCAATGGAGGGGACTGTCGATATAAAGAACGTAGGCTGTTTCAAAGAAGATGAACGTGTGATCACTGGATCGTATTAGTGGTCATTAACAAACAACCTCAGGTGATAAACCTTGAGATCTTAACACGGGTTCAGTTGTTTGTTGCGGTTAAAAGTACCTTCTTGTCAGATGTGACCGTGGATATCAAACCCCACCTCCTGTAATGTATAATTCTTACAGGACAGAATACAGGCTCTAGATCCAGAGCCCTCGGGCGCAACAGAAGTGCTAAACAGTAAAGTCATCCAGTAGCCTGTTAAAGTTCGCCCTGAGCCTGACTTTCTTTTTTACTTTGAAAATCAAGACATCTCTTATCGCAATCTCTCGACCAACAGGAAGGGTCAGTAACCGAGAGGAAACCCAGGTAGTTGTCTGAAATAACAATTTCAGTTTATCTCTCTTGTTTTCAGTATTACTTCTTGGCATCTAACAGCCCTGTTTTAGAGCTGCCATCCATTGAAATACTGAGATCACTTCGGCTGCGAAGTTGAAGACGGACGGAGGTTGGCAGCATCCCGCCCTTTCGGTTCCAGAGCCCAGATCATTGCTCATGGCTGGAATGCAGGGGCACAGCCACGAGAATGACCTTTGACCAGTGCTCAGACGGTGCGACCGTGAATACCGATGAAGGAAAGTGGTCAGCAGTCAAAATTCCAAGGCAATCCACATTCACTTTTCTGCGTGGTCAACTCTACCGTCTCGATAGTAAAAGCCCCCATTGCCAAGGTACTGTCGGCTCTCACTCCGAAGGTTAATAGAAGCTACCCTACCGCCAAATGCAGGCTGAGCATAGAGGAGTCATTTCGATCCGTTTGCCGGATCTTCTCAAGACTTCAGAAAAGTATACGTAGCCGTCGTACCATTCGTACGGACACCGAAATTCACATATACGGACTTGTCATAAATACCCTAATTTTCCACAGTTGTCTGACAGCCGAAAAGAAGAACACATTGGATTAGTCAGTTTGGAAAACTGGAAATTCCGTAGTAATCCCTTCTTGGGTGCCTTTTATTCATTCCCCAGCATCTCCAAACTTGCGAAGGTGTCCCGACTGACAACTCAACCGTCATACGAATTTTCCATTTTAAATTGATTTATACTTGCAGTACCGCTGTAAATAAAAAAAGAGTTTTTATCAACTTGCATCGTGATTCATCTGCCTGTAATATTTGAACACAGGAACAACGAGATAGGAGGCAAGTATCTCTGTTCTGACATGATTCTTGCTGGAATGGCTGCTAGGACATGGAAATAGGAAACTCCAAAATACAGATGACCTTTTGCTAAATTTCGGGCAGGTTAAGTTTGGGGTTAATTAAAATGTTAGGGTAAGAGTGTCGTGGAGATCCTAGGCACTAGGACCTTCAGGCCCAATCCCGAACAGGTAGAGCAGTCAAGCGTTAGTTGAGTGGGAATTGTCTTCTGTTAATAATAAGTTGGAGTAAGTTTGCAGCTGGATGAGGGTTTATACGAGTCAGTCAGACTAGCAAAAAATTCAACAGTGTGTATTTAGACTTAAACTGCAAATTCCAAACCCCAAATGGCCTTTTCGGTTAAATGTATTTTCTCGCTTGACTAAAGACCCTCCTACTGATGTATTATACTTAGGGGTTCGAAGTTTTGGCATCAAGGTTTTCTAACGCGGGTCCAAATCTTTTGTTGGCATGCTGATCCCTCACCAACCTCGACTTCATAGGGAGTGTGTTACTACCATCTCACCTGGTCGTGAGAATAACCAGTATTTTTATTGGGCCAAAATAATAACCAATGTTTTTTCACATTTATATATTTTTACTCGAGGTAGTAAAAAAGCATAAGAGGGGAAATGATTGCAGCTTTAAGTTAACGTTGAGGTTTATGCCTTCGTAGACCAGAATAACGGAATGATTTTTTGGCTCATCTGTTAGCCTGAGTCAATGGTATTTCAGTTGGTTTGAGACACCTATCCGTCCGCTGCGGTCCAGGGCCATTTTGTGAGTAGCGAACCCAGCCCAAACCTTAACGTGTGTTCGTGTCGAAGTCCTTGGTCTTTCTGGAAACATGTAAAATGTGTAAAATTTCTTTAGTTTATCCATTAAGATATAACAAGTTCTTTTATCATGCTGTTGCTATCCCTGGAACCACCCTCAGGCGTATCTTCACTATCAAGTGGTTGTCATGGCATAACGCCGCGCCGATCGTATTGGTGAAAGTTACCAGCAGCACCTACGGTAGCAATAACTACCTTTAACAGTGGCAACGAAATTCAAGAGCTCATAAAGAATAATTCGAAACCTTTGTTGACAAAAGAGAACTAGAGAGAGATAGTGATGCTTTATTTTGAAAGTAAAATTCAAAAAATTTCAGCAAAAAAGGTCCTCCATTCACTGTGAAGAATCTTCCTTGAATCCGTCTCAAATTATCGATCACTTTGGACTTCCTTCAAAATGGTGCCAGCGTCGTGCGCTGATGAGCTCATTTTTGTTGTTCGAATAAACAAATAGGGTAACAATACAGTATATTATGGGTGAAATAGGCAAATTGACGTACTTTTAAGAGGATGTACATGCGAATGGAGAGCAGAAAAGATGGTGGCTCGATTTCAGAAGCCCACCCGCCCGAAGTATTAACGACAGAACTCTCGAAGAGACACCAGGAATGTTCTTCATTGAAAATACGAGGACAGATGTGGGTTTATCACGCGAAAATGCCATTCACGTTTGTTTCTTCCAAGAGTGCAGATGAAATACGCAGTCAGCTATCTTGTTTCAGTAATCCATCGGGGTCAGTCAACTGAGAGAGAAAGCAATAATCTCTATAAAAATGACTTTCGTCATCTCCGGTCCTAACCTCATTGTTTGAATCAAACATACGGCTGCTCTCCTGCCTTGGCAAAAATAAAGAAAGTAGGTAAGAATTGTTGACGAAGACAAAGGTGACTGGAATGGCTATTTCTGGCTCATTAACCATCATCAGCCAGACATGCCAACCCAAGATGATGGACCGCCCAAGGCTCGAATCCGCGACCTATTGATCAGAAGTTTAACACTCGAACCACTGAGCCACGGGCTCGTTGCCTTTCCAGTTTACCTCGGGAATGTTGGCATTCGTTGATGCATTAGCCAGAAATGGGCGTTCCAGTCTCCCTTGTCTTTGCCGACAATGCTCATCTACCTATAATACTAACGGCCATGCGGCTGCTTGCGGGGCTCGAGATTGAGCTCCAAGGAAGACCGTGTTACATTAGCGATCGGTGAGCTTTCAGGAATGAATTACGAAGAAAGTTTGATCGTAGGAGGATCTGCTAGTACAAAGCTCCATTCTATTTAAAAGTGCCTCTAGACACGGTGCTGGAATGCGGGTCTTTAACTACCCGTCCAGGTACATCGGACATTCTATGCACCGAAATCGCATCAAAGATAACCGGAACATACCACGAGCTACCTATAGAAGCACTTCCATCTCATCCAGTTGTACCACCTATATGTCAAAAATGTTTTTTTTACGGAAGCATATACTGGCATCGCATAGTTACTTACGGGACTTTGTGAACTGTCGTCCTCCTTGACAGCTCTCACCGGGCCTCCGAGCGTATTTTCCCAGAATGTCGAAGGCCCTGCTAGCCTTCAAAAGAAATGCTTAGAAACGCGATACTGATCTATTTTTAGTGGCTCCTTGCTCGAGCTGCCCCTCGGGCGTAATTGCACGTGCGTTCCATTAGCAGTCTGTTTCTCTACCGAACACAGCTATCCAAACCGGCTAATCAACTTCAAGGCTGATGCAGACACATTCATTCAAGGCGCGGTGACCCATGCTCCACTGTCACATCCGCCCATGCGGCGTCGGTTGACATCGCCCTGCACTGGTGCTCGCGTACGATATATCGCCCGAGGTGTTGCAAGGATATCCAAGAGTTTTGTGCTCGGTAGCCCGGAGTTTCCATTGGTCCGATTCAAACACCGCGCGTCAACGCTCGATGGAGTCATTGGTTCTGAGCCACCTATGCCAAATTTTCAATATTTTGAACCCATTGCATTCGCATGTTTTTTCTCTTAGGGGTACCAACCACATACAGCACATGTGATATCTCATGAAATTTTAACGAAAATTCAAAAATGTGTTTTCCGTCAGCAAATATTTTGCTTCAGTAGGGTTGTAATATCAATAATTCTGTGACTTAATCTCGGGATATTTCGGACGGATCAGCTTATCGGCTTATGAAAGAGATCCTTTTCAGCAGCCCACAAAAATTAAACTATAAATCCATCTGTGTGCTACGATAGAGTCTGCTGGGTCATCGGGCTGTGAAACTTGTAAGTGAGCTTCCAGGGTAGAAAATTCTTACCTTCAAGTTTTCTTACAAGTCCAGCTGAGTTAATTACCCGTTCTATTTCTGTTTCCTGTGTTAGTTTTTGTCTACCTGTGAACCTCTTCACTTTTGAATAAAAAATAAACAAAACAAAGCTTAAATGGCACGCTTTATTACGGCCATTTACCACAGACACTATTATTGGGTCATCAAGGATGAAATCTTTAGAGAACAAAAATAATTCAACACTGTTTCGTCAATAGAGGGAAGAGTTTTATGCATCATATCGTCAGTACACTGTTGTCCTTTCAGCTGTAGCTTGTTCATTTCGGTGGTGCAGAAATCTGGTAATCGAGGGTCAATGGAAACTTTGAAAACCTGTTTTGCAGCAAGGTTAGAATTAACTTGTGTTCCTTTACAAAAGCTCCCCAAATTCAGGAGGAAGTAGCAATAAGTGGGAGCAAGAGCTGGGGAGTATGGTGGATCGATCCGACTTGACGGTGATGGTATGACAAACGTCATCCTCTGATTTATGTAACTGGAGTTGGATACTACTGGTTTTGATCTGGATGTCAGATGGGAGTCAGGAGTAAAGGGGCCCTCGGTAGGGCTCTATTATATTCCACTGAAACACCGCAATGTCACAGGATCACCCTCACGTGGCGACAAAAACGTGGTTCTGCACCGTTAACACTCATTAGTGCTTTTGCGCTCTCCCGCCCCTTGGGAGATCAGCATCAAGTGATAGGTCTTTTCGGTCGTTAAAACCGTCAAACTACTACGCGCTTTCGGAAGTTAAATGCAGCAGCTGTGACTGGACACCATGCTGGCATGTAATCTACCAAAAGTTCAGCAGTAACCCTTTTCAGGCTAGAGTGTGCTATTTATTGGGTCATCCAGTATAAAATTTTACGAAAAAAAATAATAATATTTTGTTTTGTTCATCAAATTATACCGCCATATCGTCAATGCACTTTTGCCATTTCAATGGTAGCTCGATCAGTCCGGTGGTGTACAAGCCTGGTAATTGAGAGTCGAAAAACCCGGGCAGTTCGTTTTTATCAGAAGGTAATTGTCTTCCAATGAAAAAAACGTTTACCAAATTCCTGATGCCAGTGGGAGGAAGAGCTGGAGAGTACGGGGCGACTTAACGGTGACTTTCAGTTCATCAGCATCCCGCTTTGAGTTAAGCCGACCGCGTGGCTTATTTGTGAGGTCAAATTTACCGGAACTGCATATTGCAACATCTTTCTGGTCAGATAATGATCACTCTACGTGCAATTATCTGCCATGCACTCGGGCGTGGCAAATTGTGACTCGGATTCGGTCTCTGAGGGTGGATTCGACTGAGAGTCCGAAACGCCAGGCTAATAAAAACTCTTGTTCCAGCGATCGCGTCTCCTTCTTCGCAATGTGATACGATCTGCTGTGCCGTTGCATAAGATGAAAATACACCCTTAGGTATTCCGAGCTGTCTGCAATGCCCTATTTCCACGAAAAAGTCTGCAAATCTCTGATTTTTCCATCCTTAAACAAGAATAATATAAAATGTTGTTTTAATATATTTTTAAAGCACCAACTGATCTAGAAAAGGGAAATAAGTGTGACAGCTTTATGACAAACAAATTCCACAATAAAATACCGAAACAAGAAGCTGGCAAAACTGACGTATGCCTCAATAAAAATTGCATACTTGACGGCCCAATAGTTTATGGGCCAGACCAACCTTTTTAACTTTGAGGCGTCCCTTCTGGCAGTGTGGAAGTGTTTAGCGATCTTCTGACGGCTGTAGGCTATACAGATGTTTGCCCGGCACTGTTCGATTAAGTGAGGCTGCGTGGAGAGGACCTTCTTGACACTCTCGTGGCTCGCGAAGGTCACAAAACCAAATCCACGGAACTGACCTGTGTCATGCGAGACGACAAGTTCAACGTCGGTGATATTGCCGAAGGGAGCAAAATAGGTGGTGAGCACGCTTTTCGTGATGTTCGAGGATAGGTTGCCGACAAATATTCGGAGGGTATCGCATTCTGGTGGAGTGTAGGTTGCGGTGTCTCGCTCCGAAAAAGTATCCTCATGCAATGAAGACGAGCTGTCAAAACTAAAAGGCAAAATGTCCAGAGGATTTGAAAAGGCAAACAGGTGCAGGTACACGTCTATGTAAAGAAGCGATTTACGGGAAGAATTAGGGTAGGGATTTGGTCATCTTCGGTGTCATGCGGCATGAGCCATAACTGGTCGGTCGCGTTGAAACAGCATGTTTTAGAGGCAAACTATGAAATAAAGCGTGAAAGCACCAGCAAGAACGCAGATAAAGTCAACACAGTTTGCAAAGTGCGAACACGTAGCGGGAGATTGAAATCTAAATCGACTTAACTATAATTTTCAAAAGTTTTTCAAACCTTATCGATGTAAAGGATACCCCGTAGGCACGACAAAGCCGGTTTAAAGTCGAATACATGCAGATCAATCATATTTTAAGATCAAAAAGCTCGATTTTTGTAGATATCTTTGGTCCTGACGTGACTGACTAGCATGATCAGGAGCACTTGTGAAACGTTGAACTTCTCTCGCAGCACTCTCCAAAGGCAGAGAGTAGGTAGTAGGAAGCATGCTCGTTAGCCCACTCTCCCCGTGTGGCCCTCTACATGAGCAGGCCATCTGTGGGGGAGGGGCGGGTCGTGCAGGACACGCATAGTCGTGTTCTTGAACTCCGCCAGCCATTTGCGTCCAATCATGGAAAAGAAAGTGAGCTCAACCCAGGGAAACTTATCCTAACGGAAAGATGGTCAGGTGAGGCAGGGACGAATGACGGCATGGCAAACATCATCCTTGTCACCTGAGTTGGATACTACTGGTTTTGATCTGGATGTCAGATGGGAGTCAGGAGTAACGGGCCCTCGGTAGGGCTCTATTATATTCCACTGCAACACCGCAATGTCACAGGATCACCCTCACGTGGCGACAAAAACGTGGCTCCGCACCGTTAACACTCATTAGTGCTTTTGCGCTCTCCCGCCCCTTGGAAGATCAGCATCAAGTGATAGGTCTTTTCGGTCGTTAAAACCGTCAAACTACTACGCGCTTTCGGAAGTTAAATGCAGGAGCTGTGACTGAACACCATGCTGGCATGTAATCTACCAAAAGTTCAGCAGTAACCGTTTTCATGCTAGAGAGTGTGCTATTTATTGGGTCATCCAGTATAAAATTTTACGAAAAATAATAAATTTTAATATTTTGTTTTGTTCATCAAATTATACCGCCAAATCGTCAATGCACTTTTGCCATTTCAATGTTAGCTCGATCAGTCCAGTGGTGTACAAGCCTGGTAATTGAGAGTCAAAAAAACCCGGGCGGTTCGTTTTACAGCATTATCAGAAGGTAATTGTTTTCCAACGAAAAAAAGTATACCAAATTTCGAAAGAAGTGGATGTCAGTCGGAGCAAGAAATGGGGATAATGGTGGATGATAGCGACATTCCTACTCCAACTCCCGTACGTTTGCCACTGTCATTTTTGGGGTGTGTAGCCTATCCTTGTTTGCACTAGAATAGGAGTCGACTGATCAACCTCTCTAGGCTGTTTTTATGCAAGTGTAGGAATCATTTGGTCTAGCTGGTTGCAGTATAGCTCTGCCGTGATCGATGAGCCAGGTTTCATGAAATAGTGATGGATCCAAGTTTCCCTAGACCATCAACCATTTACCAGCAAGTTTTTTCAGCGAGTATTGCTGTTTGGGACGTGGTTTGGTGGCTTACCAATGTCCGTCCACTGTGCTAAACCTTTTGTAGTTTTCGTATTGGCTCCATGCCTCCTCATATGTCACAATTGCGTTACAAAATGAATAATTTTTATAACGAAAAAGCAACATCATGCAAGATTCCACATGTTGATGTTTTTGCCTTGCATTCATTTCATATGGCGTGCACGTATCCAACTGGTTCACTCTGTCGTCTCTAGCCAGGTGAGTTAACATTTTTTGCATACAAAAAGCCTACATTAACGTTAATGTCTGTGCACTTTGAGATGAATTTCACTGGATGGTGTCTTTCATTGCATCGTTCATCACCTTCGAGTTCGGTCTACCTCGTGACCGGCCACGTAAAGATACCAGAAAGAAATTTCTCAAATCTATTTTCTTCTTTCTGCCGTGTAGGCACATCAGAGCAAAATAAATCATTAATATTTCAAGTTGTCTAGGATGCCAAATAATTTCTCCTATTTCATAAATGGACGAATTTTCGCCTTTCGCAGCTTTAAGCAAGAATAATAAAAATAAAAGATTTGTACTCGTTTTTCAGATATATCAAGAGGAAATATGTGTGTGGCAGCTTTCAAACAAAACCAAAAAGAATGATAAAATATAACGCCAACGTGAAATAATAAGCTTTTACAGTTTATAATATGCCTCACTACGCATTTCATTGTTGGCATCCCAGCATAAAAGGGAGAGAGAGAGAGAGAGATTTAATGCTGGGCTTAAATCTAAAATTAATGCTAACCTTAAACCTAGCCCGGTTAAAATCGGGTACGTGGCCCCAAGTGGTCTTTACTTCTACGAAACACCAAGTTATGTCGTTTGGGAAGACTTGAATTAGGGTTATCGTTGGGTTTAGGGTTCGATGTAAAGGTTGGCGTCAGGGTTAATCGTTAAGGTCAGAGACTGGAGATAGAGTTCGGAGTTTTAACAAGACATCGGTTTGAGGTTAGGCTATCAATGTTGTCGATTTCAGTTATATCTTCAGTCACGGCCATCCGAGAGTTGGATTTACCAATTCTTTCTTCTAACTATCTCCCTAAATTTGTGTGCTCATCAGGACTTGGGTTCAGTTCACCTGATAAATGCCCTCGGTTTTCATTTTCCTCCTCCCGTTTACACCTATTAATTTAAAACTAAACGAGCTGATATCGTAAATTATTTTTTCTTTCAGAAACCAGCCATATGTCCGTTTCGTTTTTGCCACTCATATAGCGCTTATTATCCTAATACTAGAATTGCAAACGTTCCTGTTGTCTGCTCTCTGAGAGGAGGACATAGCCAATCTGAGCTAGAGAGTTATCTAAAATTTGAGAGAGATGCCCGAGAGAGAGAGAGAGAGAGTAGGTAGAGATGCCATTAACTTCGTGCTGAAAGACAGAATGGGCTTTTCCAAGCTTACTTCCTCAGGCCCATGCATCGAGTGATCTAAAAGGTGGATTCGTTTTGAATTTAGAAGCTACAGAGGAAAAAGGCACGTGTCCTGAAAGAAACACGCTTTTGGGGTTGACAACTCAGAAGATGTGCACAGTCCCAGCCTTTCGACGCTGTCACTGGCCTCCGTACGAGGCAATCGCCTGTGAAAGTTAAGAGTTCTCTCAAAAACAAAATCGAAAACAGGGTCAACGGATTTCCAGACAAGAGTGTAGGCGAAAAAACAAAAGCAATCTTAAACTCCGTCGCTGAGAACAGTGACAAACTTCGGGCAGGGAAGATCCGGCATCTTATGCAATACCTACATATATGCTGGTTAGATGGAAACGGATTGCACCCACAAATTTCTTATTTCTTACTTCGGTTATGCGACACCATCGTCATGACACTATTTGTATTATGTATACATGTCTACGTATTCCTTCGGAACACAATTCACAGTCATATATTTGCTCACATTTGCCTCATCCTTGTCTCACCTAAAAGGTTCAACACCAACTGGTCCAGCTAGGGGTGTGTAGAACCTTCGATACTGCAGGTGTTAGTAAAACTAAACTAGCCAAATTTAAAAAAATAAACTCGTCTTAATCTAATGTAGTAAGATGGCTTCGTAGGGTACAAGAAAAGGGATCCACAACGGGAGTTGGGAATACGGTTAGGGGTTAAGGTTAGTACATGTGAATGGTTACCGCCCTAAAATTTAGTCCCAGAAGCAGATGCATTATCACGTAAAGTGAACGGATGGGACCTACGCGATAAGCTAGTGCAACGCTAACGCATTTAGTAGTTATTCCACAGTGGTCGATTGTCTTCGACCCAATTGTTCATTAAAATTTCGGGTCTGACCATAAAAGGTCATGTCCGGATCACCTGACTCCATGTCCTGTACTTAATTATTTCAGAATTTATTTCCTCGATTATTCTCTGGAGTCCATATACCAGAAACCTCATAGAGAACGCTGGGGGACCCACTGAGGAACCGAACCTCACGTTACTGCGTCATGTATCAGCGGAACAATTGGTGAAACACGTGTCCGGGCTTTTAGCTAGTATCTCTGTCGGGAGTTAAATTAACAGATAGTTTATTACCGAATTTCTGAACAGTTGTGCGAAAAATCGGTTTTCCCTTTTTTACGACTACTGATGGGAAGGTGCTGACCAGTCGGGTGATTTTCCGTCCTCATAACACACGGTGCCTGTCTGGTTGTCTTAATTGCGTAAATTTTCTGCTTATTAGATGATGCAGAATGTTTACAGTGCTTACTAACTTACCGAAGATTAAGCTTGTGCAACGCTAACGCATTTAGTAGTTATTCCACAGTGGTCGATTGTCTTCGACCCAATTGTTCATTAAAATTTCGGGTCTGACCATAAAAGGTCATGTCCGGATCACCTGACTCCATGTCCTGTACTTAATTATTTCAGAATTTATTTCCTCGATTATTCTCTGGAGTCCATATACCAGAAACCTCATAGAGAACGCTGGGGGACCCACTGAGGAACCGAACCTCACGTTACTGCGTCATGTATCAGCGGAACAATTGGTGAAACACGTGTCCGGGCTTTTAGCTAGTATCTCTGTCGGGAGTTAAATTAACAGATAGTTTATTACCGAATTTCTGAACAGTTGTGCGAAAAATCGGTTTTCCCTTTTTTACGACTACTGATGGGAAGGTGCTGACCAGTCGGGTGATTTTCCGTCCTCATAACACACGGTGCCTGTCTGGCTGTCTTAAGTTCGTTAATTTTCTGCTTATTAGGTGATGCAGAATGCTCACAGTGCTTACTAACTTACCGATGATTGAGCTAGTGCAACGCTAACGCCTCGCGACGGGACCTAGGAAAAAAGGGAACATACATTTTTCCTTTCGAGCCTGGAATCTGATTCCCAAACCAGAGTTTGATGGGGAGGGAGAGAGGAGCCTTGGAGGTCCTAGAGTATAAGTTTTAACTGAGATGCTTTCATCTTTCCAGAATCTGCGCGTACTTAACACCGCGTCGGCTATTGTCATGCTTCCAGCAATTCACAGGACTCTGATGTCGCATTCTTTTAAGTAATCTGCATTGCTGCAAACGAGACTGCGGATCTTTGCATTTCATCCCTTGCCACCGGCGAACCAGTGCTCATGAAAAAAATAAAAAAATAGAGCATGACAGCTACTAATTTGTGCCGTCTGAGTCAAAGAGGTGTGCTGGGTCTGCAAGCTTTGTCATCCAGTCGAAATTAAATTACTTTTACTTGCTGTCCCTTACTATTTCAGGTGCGAAATAACTTAAATTCTGCCAGTCCTGTAGCATTGTTCTGAGTTGCTACAAAAAGTCGTAACCGACATCAACATTGCTGAAGAAAATAGAGCATCAGGCATATTCATGTTTCACTTCTTCTTAGCCTAAAACGAGTGTGTTGAAGAATCTGCGGAAGAAGTGAGTGCTCCTGGGAGGGAACAAGATATTCTTTTGTGGGAATTCGAAAATGGCAGGCATATGTCAAACCATTACGCTATTCACGTGCGCGTTTAATCCACAGCACTCGAATGGTGTTGCCGACGTTTTCGGAGCCACCAGGGTCACCAGCAAGAACGTAATATGTGACCCAACTTAAGGAATAAAGAATAGGCCAGCGTGTAACACGCGACGATACTACATGCCAACGTAACCGCACCCCTATTCACTGTGCTCGTCAGGGTTATCCATCGTTGCCGGTTTAGTAGGGTCACACAATATTTCGTTGGTGGTAGAAGGAGAAAAAGTATCGGGTCAAATGATAACTTTCCAAGGGGCGACTATTAAGACGCCCTTGTACTTTCAAAACGCATCTGTTTTACTTTCATAATGAAAGATTGCACAGAGCTGGCCTCATTCTTGCACCCGGCAAGGGTCCGAATAAAAGTGGGCCAGGTCAGCTAGGAATTATATCGTGCATATTGGTCGGCTTGAGGTAAAGCCACCGGATCTCGCAATCCGCACACATGTCGGGGCCACAAACTACTGAAATGGATAGGGTAAGGATTAGGTTAGCGCCTCCTTTTCTTCGTTTAGCCCTATCTATAAAGATTATATTACCAACGGTCCCCTATTACTAGCTGATCTATCCTTTGTTATCTGAGTTGGGTTATATATTGCGTTCTTGTCGGGTGACCTTGGCAAGTCGGTCCGGCACCTGATAGGGAGCTCCAAATGCTTTTTAAAATCCCCTCTAAGATCCCTTGCCGAGCAGCTTTTTGTAACCGATATGACACCGAGCAGGTGCTTCCAACTAAAATTCCCGATGTCCAAACACGTCTGGTGTTGGTTTCTTTCAGGCCGCCGACGCAAAATAAACCAGAAATTGTCATTCAACTTTTCGTTGTCTTGCTAGTGGCTTTCAAAATTATTGACTTCTTTCCAGGCATGAAAAATTTACGATATGCTATGTAGACTGACTGGTTAATCCAATGCCCAGCACAAGAATCCCAGGCAAGGGGTTTTTGTACCGAAAAATAAAGCAGTCGCGAAGGGTTTGGCTCTTCCACGGGGCCCTCAGCATTCTCCATGTATTTTCTGGTATGAACTGCTATGAACTTTATGCTAAAAGGATGGTTTCTTGGGTTCAAGGAATGCAAGGCCCATCGTAAATGATAGAAGGACAGAAATTGAGCAAAAATCGTAAGAACTGGACAGAAGGAAACTCCGCTACTTGCACAAATATTTCCGGTTACTCAAAATCGATTCTGAATGGGGCTTAATATACCATGGGTGTGTGATGGAGAGAGCACTTTCACCGAGAAGTAGAATTAAAACGTTCAGTAGGTAACCACAGGACCCTCTTATGAATACGCAACCATCACGCGATATACCAAAAGATAAAAGCAAGGCTATCTGCGTCAAATTTCTAATCTTACAAATTTTGGAATCACCTTTAAACATACTTCGATAATTTTGGCATCCGTTCTTGTTAAACAAATAGCTTTCTTGAGACAAATAGCTGGTAACACAAGGCTACATTAAGGCGATAGAGAAAAAATCATTCACGATCCGTTGCAGCGCAGTGAAATTTATGGTGCAACTTTAAGAGGTGTATTTCTTTTTAGGTTGATGTTTTGTTTCTTGAGAAGCTGTTTCTTATTTTTGTTAGAAAACGATGAAATCACCTCAGTATCATGAATGAGTCAGTATTTCAAGTAACTAGAATAGGCCTGCTGTGCCAAACATGCAAATTATGCCGATCAATTTAACATGTGAGCTGGGGGGTGTGAAGTTTTGGTTGTTGACCTGCTAGAATTGCGTGATCCCATCCGTATCCACTGTAGTTTGCATCCGTGCGTACGCCAATAACGTCTTGACAGCGCTGCCCTCTCCACCCAATGTAACGTTTTTAGTAGATTGATAAAACGAACCTAGGGTAGATAGGTGCTCACCCCTTGGTTACGGGACTCACTCGTCCCGCTGTGCCTTGGGGATCACTCATGAGCCCCACAAGCAGCCGTACAGTGAAAAGTGGTATAGGCAGAAAAGCATTACCGACAAAGGCCAGGGCGACTAGAAGAACCATTTCTGACTTAGTAGGCATCCTCAACCAGCCGTACCCAACCCCAGGCGTAGCGGCATCTGAGGCGCGAAGCCGCAGCCTGTTGGTTAGAATTCCAACGCTCTAACCGACCACGCCCCAAGCTCATTCTCTTGTCCGCACAGTTTTTGTTGGGACTGATTCAGATAACCCTGGTTTGAAGTCCACAAGTGGGTGGTCTTCTTCAGATAATAAATGTAATCAGGATCAAGTCGTTCGACTGGCTTCACAAAATCCTAACCCCTACACTACTTCAGGAGATCCGATGCAAACACAGGTAACGCTTCCTAGACATCGGAATTTTCTTTCCCTTAGGTGTACAAAGATGGAAAACTTCGGTTTCATCATATGCTTTTGTGTTTTTTTAAGAAGAAATGGAAAAGTTCTATGCGATATATTTGGAAGTTCACAGGGAACAGGTTACCTCCCTGACATTCAAACATTTAAAATTGGATTGATTTTCGTTTTGAACCACAATCAGATGCCAGTATTGTCTGCGTTCAGAACGCTCTCTGGAATGGTACATGAACGATCGATGCCCCTCTGAGGATTTTTATTACCAAAATAAGTTCTCCATTTGAAAAAATAAAACTTAACATTTAAGATACAAGGGCAAAGGAGCTATCCTGTTATGGTTTATCACTCCCCTCGCAGTTTTCCCCGTTGGGTGTTGGCAGTACCTGTCAAACAAACTAGAGCTTTTGAAAACACTTTGACGTTGCGTGAGGGTAACCTTCCAATAGGAAGCCAACCTAAGTGGACCGTGATTTCGACAGGGCTTGTTCTGCCTCCATTTAAGCCCTGAGGCGGTATTGCAACCCCACTTCCGACCATCCTAACCAGTCAACGTTTTCGTCTCTGCAGTTGGTCTCGTAGACTACGTCCGAAGTCCACAAGTAAAGTAAAGTCGGCCTGGCCACGGAGTGCGACCACACCCATTTCCAGGGTTTCGTTCAGTCAAGCGAGGCTGCGGCATCTTGGGGCTGCAGGGGGATACTTAACACCAGTCAGCCTCTAGGCCAGTGAGGCATTTATCATGTGAGTCAACCGCTAGTACAACTGTACTTTCCGTCTTCCTCGCGCCACGGTCTCGGAGAGCGTTAGGGGCGCACTGTCCTCACACAATAGTGGACCGTGCGAACGATAATTAACAGCTTGGGGAAATAATTTCTGAAATTATTAAGTGCAGGACATGGAATCAGGTGATCCGGATATGACCTTTTAAGGTCAGACCCAAAATTTTAATGAACATCTGGGTCGAAGAGAGTCAAACACTGTGGAATAACCACGTAATGCCCATTCTAGAACCAAGTAGTACTGCAAGAAGCATGAAATGTATATGGCAAAGATGGCATAACGTACTCCCAACATAGTCACAAAATAAAGCCTGGGCACGTATTTCGCTGAAGTTTCTGTTGCCTGACGCATCTTTTCTGCTCTCTATCCGCATGTGAATCCTCTTATATGTACGTCGGTAGGCCTATTTTACCCATTATATAGCAAATTTTAAACCTATTTGTTTATTCGAACAACAAAAATGAGGTCAACAGCGCACGATGCTGGCACCATTTTGAAGGAAGTTCAATTTGATCAATATTTTGAGATGCATTCAAGGACGATTCTTCATGATGTCAATCTATGCATTCTTCGGCCATTCGTCTGTGATCTTCCGGTTTTGTGTGGTTTGTATGTCCAACCTTATTCACGGTTAATGGAGGACACTTTTTTGCTGAAACTTTTGGAATTTTACTTTCAAAATAAAGCATTGCTTTCTCTCTCTCTGTATGAAAGTTCCACAACGTTCTCTACGCGTTCTCATGCAGCAGCAGAAACATCAGCGAAACACTTGTCTGGACTTTAAGCTAGTATCTAAGTCGAGAGCACAGTATGCCCTCTTTTCCATATGCATTTCATACTACTTGTAGTACTACTTGTTTGTAGGATGGGCATTTCGTGGTTATTCCACAGTGGTCGATTGTCTTCGACCCTATTGTTCATTGAACTTTCGGGTCTGACCATAAAAGGTCATGTCTGGATCACCTGACTCCATGTCCTGTACTTAATAATTTCAGAATTTATTTCCTCGATTATTCTCTGGAGTCCATATACCAGAAACCGCATAGAGGACGCTGGGGGACACACTGAGGAACCGAACCCCACGTTACTGCGTCATGCATCAGTGGAACAATTGGTGAAACACTTTTCTGGGCTTTTAGCTAGTATCTCTGTCGGGAGTAAAATTAACAGTTAGTTTATGACCGAAGTTCTGAACAGTCCTGTTTCCAGCTCACCAGAGCCACGAGTGCGGTCACCGGAGATGCTAAGTAGTTTGGTCTACGTCCGAAGCTCTTGCACTCACAGCTCCTTACAATATCCTAAATGCAGTTTCAACTAGCATTCAGAGGCAGTGTAATCATTGTGAGTTGGAATATGTTTCGGCTGAGTTATGCTGCGCAGCCTCCAATTGATCATGGTTGAAACGCATGTTTGCCGTGTTTTTTCTGACCTGACAGTGCCGTTCATCTCTCACTTGCCTGGGTTGGCAATATTTTTTAGTAACATTCCTTGCGTATTCTTTGCCCTGTAGTCTATAATTGGAGAGATGCAACTCATCTTCCATCCCATTACTGGATCGTATTTGGTGACTGGATTCGAGGGCCACAGGTCTCAATCCCTTTGTTTATACAGTTGCGATGCTGCACTTTGAAGTACACTTTGGAACAACGAATTTGTGCTCAAGACCACACAAGAAAGCATGATTGTTTTTTACAGGGTTCAGTCATAAACGTGACCTTCTGGTGTAAAGTGGCAAGTCACGTTTCGAGCCATCAATGGGAAGAAATTGCTACCTACAACACATCTGTAAAAATTTCACTGACCTTTTGAAACATAATTTCTTGAGAAGAAGTAGACGCGACCGCTGGGACAAGAAGTTTTTTGCCTGACGTTTCGGATTCCAGCTCGAAACAATCTTCAAAGACAGCATCATATAGGGCCATTTTTCCTCTGCAAGAGTACTTCCAGACAGCATTGTATTTATCATAGTAAGTCTATGCGCGCTTTTACCTTCCATTGCTAGTATCTAGGTTAATCTCATTTTCGTACCAATAGGAAATGCGTTTTTTCATCATGCGGTAAACTTTGCAAGTCACCTTTTGTTCCCGATCCGGCTATACCAGTGGCAACGCTTGGACTTCAGACGTGATCTGTAGATAGGAGTGACAAAGTAGACCACTAGCGAAAACCTAAAACCTCTTGAAACATCAGAAACAAAGGAAAATTAATATGCTAGCAAGCGATAGACTGGCACATAGGTCGTGAAAGGACCGAAGCCTGCGATCCCGGCATGAGCTCCGAAAATTGGCCTGTCAATCTACCTGCAGTGTACACTGCCCTGCGGACCCATCTTCCAAGATGCAAGATCCGTCGTTTATTTGCCATATCATGTCATGGAATCTGCTCTCCTGTGATTGGGTTCTTATTATTGAAGAGTCCAAAATGCTCAAGAAATGTAATATATTCAGGTGGCTGATTGGCATTCCTTTTTGCCTAGTGAACATTTATTTCTCCAGGCTCCAGTCCCTTCAATTTTTTTCTGGCACTGATTTCTCTTTTCCACAAGGGCGACCAAGATGGATAAGACCCGAAAATGCAATCTGTGAGTAAGATATAGGCCCCCAGCTTTAAAAAGTGCATTCGAGGCATAACTTCATCGGATAAAAATAATCCTTTGCGTCTAGGCGTTTTAGACAAAGCAATTGAAATCAATAATAATAAGGAAGGCAAAGGTGACGAAATACGCATAATTTAATGACTTCATAAACTTTCGTGGCCTCCTATTCAACTACGTACGGTCATTGCCTAATTAGAACAGTTGGTCTGATATGCGGATGAAGGGGAAGGGCGAAGAAAGGTATCCAAGCCGGCCCGTTCAGAGTTCAGTCACAACCTGTCAAGCGTGAGTGAAACTCCGAGGCGCGTGCCAGTCATTTGGGGAGAGTAGAGGACGGGAGGGGGAATGAGACTATCGATCCTTACCATGGCAGTCAAGGTTGACCCCCTGATCCAGGCGATTTATGGTGTCACTAAATTCTGTGTATCTCGTCACCTTATCCTTGTTCAACTTTATTCCAAGAAAACCATGCGTCAATTGCAAAAAATGTAAAATTTGAATGCCATGCAGAAGACATCATTTATGTGCTTTTACAGAGCCGGCAACAGACGTTCGACTCAGCTTGACTTTTGTTCCCTAAAAGAAGTAAACTACTTCACGAGGAAGAGTTTGTGTCGGGATTGAGTGATAGAGGGAGGGAAGGGGAAGGTGGTGACATCAACTAATCGAAAAGGGTAGGCACCAATGTCATATTTAAGTCTGTAGGTAGGTGCCTATTTATGCTTTGAATGTGCCGACGTTACCAGCTTTGGCTAGGTGACCTTCTGATACCCTTCCTTCTTGTCCACCTAACTTGAATTAACGCTGCAAGCGAAGTTAATTAATGCACCCAGGACTGCCAATCATGGGGAAGCGATATGTTGACATGGCCCAACTTTAGAAAGCAATACTGTTTGTCTTCCAAATGACCTAACAGCCCTCAAACATCAGAGCACGATATTAGATGGCATCTATAACGTGTTTCCATGGCCAGCTGATCATGCCACGAACTGCAGAGTAAATGATTCCACTAGAAACAGGTACGTCAATATTAAATGAAGCGGATTTGAGCTACAGGCTTAGTACTTTTGAAATTCTCCAGATGGCCAATTACGTCAACTAACTGAGTGGTTCTTTTTTTCAAAGCTCAGTATTTGGACACAAATGGACTTTTAAATTTTGTGCTTTAAAAAATTGGATTTTAAAAATCTGGCTCCATAGGCAGAATTTTGACTGGCACGGGATTCGGATTCATCCAACTAGTTTGACAAAGATTCGCTGTTAAATATTCATCCTGTACTGGATGGCTAGAAAGGCCATGCTAAAGCCAATAAAGTCTCCGTCTCCGTGCGTGAATCCCTTGTCCGCGAAAATTGAAAATATATATTATGCAGGGAATGAAAGAGGCGTTTCTAGTCGCATTCAGAATATTTCCTCTGAGGTCAGTGCAAATTATTCTCCTTTTGGTTTACCGTAATAAAATGACACGAAGCGTTTTGTTTTATTACGCAACTGCCAGTTTGAACGTCGATTGCGACAAGGTCCACTTTATGCTCCATGGAAGGGTGGTGCAGGGACGGTGAATTGCGCATGATTTAGTTTAAAGTGATAGTAGACTTGCGCTGCATCTACCGAACTCTCTCCTCCTCCCTCACCTGAGCCCGGTGTCAAGACAGAATCAAGAAGACCGGAGGCGGTAGAAGACGCAGGTGGCTGGCGTGGCCGGGTCCGCTAAGTCCTAGCCGCCCCTAGGCGTGCACCACACCTCCATGTTCAGCATTTGTTATGGGAGTGAAACCCGAATAACGCCTGCCGTGCCCTAATGTGGCCCCAATGTTGGTCCAACTCATCTACCACGTGGCCCGTTTAGGGGGCACACACACACGGCAGTTCGACCGTCGATTTCGACGAGGTCCACCGTATGCTCCACACCAGGTGGTGCAGGGACGGTGACTTGCGCGTGAATTAGTTTTAAGTGATAGTAGCCTTGTGCTGCAGCAACCGCACTCTCTCCTCCTCCCCCACCAGAGTCAAGAAGACCGGAGATGGGAGAGGGCGCAGGTGGCTGGCGCTGCCGGAGACGCCCCTGGGCGTGCCACCACACCTGGCTCGGATCCCACGGAGTGGGAGTGCCATAAAGGCTACATTAAGAAGGAGCCATTGCAACCTGACTCTCAGTCCGCCGGTCAGCCACTCCACACAAAACACACATTCGGCTGACCACGCGGTCCGAGTTATCCCGTCAGTTGGCAACCTTCCAAGCCACGGCTTTTAGCGCACCGTGATAGTTTCAAGCGCGTCAGATTGTTTATAGTGAGGAACATGCGCTGAGCTGTCGACCTCACTCTCTCCCCCACCCCCACAATCATACCACTGTCCGAGCCGGTCAGTTGTCTGATGCGGAAGCACACACACACACGACAGTTCGACCGTCGATTTCGACTAGGTCCACCGTATGCTCCACACCAGGTGGTGCAGGGACGGTGACTTGCGCGTGAATTAGTTTTAAGTGATAGTAGCCTTGCGCTGCAGCTACCGCACTCTCCTCCTCCCCACCTGAGCCCGGTGTCAAGACAGAGTCAAGAAGACCGGAGATGGGAGAGGGCGCAGGTGGCTGGCGCGGCCGGAGCCGCCCCTGGGCATGCCACCACACCTGGCTCGGATCCCACGGAGTGAGAGTGCCATAAAGGCCACATTAAGAAAGGAGCCATTGCAACCTGACTCTCAGTCCGCCAGTCAGCCACTCCACACAAAACACACATTGGGCTGACCACGCGGTCCGAGTTATCCCGTCAGTTGGCAACCTTCCAAGCCACGGCTTTTAGCGCACCGTGATAGTTTCAAGCGCGTCAGATTGTTTTATAGTGAGGAAAAATGCGCTGAGCTGTCGACCTCACTCTCCCCTACCCCACAGTCAGACTACTGTCCGAGCCGGTCAGTTGCCTGATGTGGGAGTGAGCGCATTGGCTGACGGATCGGCGTACCCGTCTTCGCGCGCCACAGCACGACCTGGCCCCCATAACGCACACACCAGGATTTACAAACTCAGGGGATATGGAGCAGCCATTGCCGTCTGACTCCCAGTCCACTGGTCAGCCACTCGACACACACAGCATATACACTGAGCCGACGGCGTGGTCTGGTGGAAGCGTCAGATTGGCAGACTTCCCAGCCACGGTTTCTAGGAAACCGTGATATACTCTGGTAAATGGTGATTGTGAGGGTGTAGTCGATGTATTGGTGTAGGTAGTGTGTGCTGATGTAGCTTAGCCTCCGGTGGTTTACCGGAGGTTGTCGTGGAGGTGCATGTGTCCTAAGAGGCCCATGCGGTGTGTAAAATGTTCGGGAGCAAGGAGGTCAGTGAATGCGGGCGCGTCGACTATATGTCGGAGCCCCAGGCACTGGGTTCACCAGCCCTCCGTGCGATGGATTCGCAGGTGACCGGCCAGGCCGATGCGTGAGTTGAAGTTGCGGGCGCAGTGTGGGCAGGAGAAATCGGTAGAGGCTGGGGCGATGTCATTCATGGTAGTGGGGGTGGCAGGGGGCGCTAAGAATGGCAGGAGCGGAGGGTGTGAATGGTGTATCGGTGTTGTCGGCATTGTGGTGAATTCCGCTATCATGGATGCGCATGTGACCGAATAGGCCCATGCGATGAGTGAATGCGCGAGTACAGTGAGGGGCAGTGGAGGCGACGATCTCTGCTGTGTGATGGTGTTCCAGGCACTGGCTCACCGGTCTCTGTACGATGTATTCGCAAGTGACCGACCAGGCCGATGCGTGAGGGTGAATGTGCGGTCGCATTGAGTACAGCTTAGGAGAGATTCCCCATCGCTGATGGTGGTTGTGGTGAGTAGTGAAGGCGAAGGCAATGGTGGTTGCGGTGGTGGGGGTAACAGGCGATGAGTAGATGGATGTGGTCTCTATGATGGTGGGAGTAATGGAATTGATGTCAGGAGTGAGGGTGGGGGTGTCAGAATGAGGGTTGGCAGAATTTGACGTAGAAATTGGAATTGTGGGATTGTTGGTGCATTGCGTCCGAAGATGTCCGACCAGGCCGATTCGCGCGCGGAAGATGCGTTGACAGCGCGGGCATGTTGGCAGGGGCCTGGGCTGGTGGACCCTTGATACACGGGCCGTAGTGGCATTTTGATGGCTTTGAAGAAAAGTTTTTCGTTTTCATTTTGCGGTCCGCATACTGGATTTCCTCAGCCTTTCGGATCATCCGGGCATCCTGCATCTCCGCAGCCGTTGTTGTACAAGGCGCCTGCATCTGAAGAAAGGCTGCTTTGGTGGCGTCAGTTCGAAGGTCCATGTAGGCTTTGTGTAGTCTATTCTTCTCCGCGAGTAAGTTGCTGATGTCGGCGTCATTGTCGTCAAACCAGTCCTGGTGTCGACGGTGTGCGCGTCCGAGTACATCGAGGGCGGTGGACTGGATGACATTTCGCAGTTGACACCATCGTGTCTCCACGGTAGCGTTATCATCTGGAGCATGCAGGTCCTCCAGTTTCTCGGTTATTTGGTTTGCTGAAATCAAAAAACAGTGAGCAGGCAAATTTAATAAAAAGAGTATTTAACTTACATGGCGGCCTCTTACGCTTGGGGCCTTCGTCGGGGTTGCAGTCGGGCCTCATCTGGGAGATGACAAAGGCGGTGATCTGTCCAACCATCGGCATCGCGGATCGCCTTGGTTACCAGCACGTCCTGTCGATCTCGCCTCCCGGACGAGAACATAGTCCAGCAGATGCCAGCGCCGCGACCGAGGGGTGCATCCACGTGGCCTTCTCCCGCGTCGGAAGGCGGAAGAAAGGTGTTGGTCAGCAGGAGACGGTGTTCCGCACACGTGCGCAGAAGAAGGAGGCCATTATCGTTACAGCTACCGAGACC
>WEDG01000777.1:0-111975 GCA_017591395.1 Schistocephalus solidus | reverse complement strand
CCCGCGGTGCCGATGTATAGATCATCCTGATTTCGATCAGCCATCATAGATCTTCGAATTGTTATCGCATCTGGTAAAGCGTGGTGGTGGTTGTCTTCTCTTATTGTCGATGTAATGTTATTTTCCGGTATTGGTCATTATCTCGTCATTCCCTGGCAAAGGTTATCAATCGATGATGATGAAACTTTGTGAAATTTTAATCGAGACGTTTTTCTTGTCAACGACTTCATCGTATACGAAATGACTTTTAACAGACGTATCGATATCACCATAACTGGCGGTCGAATAGTTCGTTTATTTCCACGTAAATGGACATATCGTCAAACTCCGTTCAAATGCCGATCTGAATCATTTATCGATTGTCATGTCATAAAGTCAGCATCTAAAACTCAACCAATAATATATCAATCAGTAATAAAATTAATCGCGTTCTAATTCGTTCATATAGAAGGTATCACCGATTGACGTTGCTTTCGACCGGAAGAAGAAAATCCTTATGATGAAATTTTCAGATTATGACCATTATAGTTCAGATGATCATAAAATATACCACGATATTGACCGCCGCGAGATCATTTTTCGCAGCATTATGTTCCGTAGCTTGAACTATCACATGGGGATTTTATTAGAAGTAGTCTTCGTTTCCATCAATCCGCCCTGTTCCGCCCAACCACCGTCGGTTAAGGTTATCAACCAATCCTCTAAACCCTCGAACGGCACCGCAAAACGTCAAACGCCATCCACCATCGCCTTTGTTACGGTTTCGTCAAATGTTCCCGTGAAAACGCGATAGTCTGAAGTTACGTAACGCTCTATCGTCGACGCGGATTCGTCGTCGAATCAACGTTAATTCGCCTTCCATCAAGACCGCAAATTCGCGCATGCGAGCCGCACCGTCCTCGATCATCGCGCCCCGCAAATCAAGACGCTATGCAACCGTATTCCAGTAAAACCAATCATGAATGTTCGTCATTCCCGGTGACATTAACATCAAGTCGAGCAGCTATCGAATACCGCCCATACCGTTCATCGGCCCGTGCCACGAAAATCAACGTTCATCGAAAACGTCCTATGAACCATGTTCCGCGTCCCATTCATTCTCACCGTTCGCCATCCGCAAGCCTAAGAAATCAACACAGACCGCTTCAGGCGCCCAACCCAAGACGTCAACATCCGTCCACCTCGACCGACGCAAGATCGCTACGTTCGTGCCGAAAACCCCGAAGTTATTTACCGAAATCCACCACAGCACCTTCAATGCAACGACCAATAACGGCAAAAAATTAATAAAGTTACGTTCGTCCACGAACTCCACGCTGAACGCCGTCAGCGTCAATACCTCGAGTCAGACCTTCGTCCCGGAACAAATCCACGGGGGTCATAACGACGCAAAACGTTCATTTCCAAAGTTCGTCCGGGTCCGCGTCAAAGCCTAACAAACCATGCCAATAATAGCACCACTTCACCGACCCTTAGTTGTTCTTCCTGTTTTGGTTTTTGAACGAAAACTAGGAGACAGTATTGTTGTAAGTATAAGTTACCTTTGCTGATTTCAGTTGACTTTGAGGCAGAGTTTGAAATGCGCCGGCGAACATTATAGACGATGGAGATACCAAAGATGTTCTTTTCAACATTTTTCTATCGTGGTTAACGGTAGTCATTCTGATAGTGTATTTTATGATTTGATTTTGATCTAGAATTAATGTTGTAGTAAAGCGAGTGGTTGGTCTTGACTCGAATGGGGATAACATGGTTTTCGTTGGTAGGTCAGCTTGGCTGGGGATGTTCCCCTTCGATGGTTTAGTTTGAATTTATCGCCGAGGTTTTCGCCAAAGTTGGTCAATGAAGAATCACTGACGAAATACGATTTATTGTCGATCGGGGATATTGTTTAGCTAGAAGCAAAGGCGGTGGTTGGTCGAATATTCTGCCGTTTCAATGATCAGCACGTTGAAATGACGAATATCCTTCGCCATTCGAAGCAGCATGTTACGATTTTATATTTGTTGGCATTAAAACGCTATTGCCTGTTTAGTGTTAAGCAACCGTTACGTCACAGACGTAGTTGAAGGCCTTCGCAGAGAAATCATTGAACAATCGCATGCCAGTATTAATATAAATAGCAGATCTGAAGAAAGCGAATTATTTAAAACAACTTGAAGTCGTGAATCTCAAAGTCAAGGCTTCGTCATTATCAGTTTCAGTTATTAGTTACCATGTTCATATTTGCGTAGTGAAGTTTAGCCGTGAAGAATTTCCGGTTCGGCGATAGTTATCCGACGTTTAATAGTGAGGTTATAAATCGAAGACGCCGCCGCAAAAGCTCGATAACGGCACCGATATGGCGATTTTGAACTTCCTATCACCGTTCGCTTCGCTTCGGCCGCGGGTAGTCATCGCGCCATGAGAATAAAACCGAAAAACAGTCTCTGGGATCTTTCCGCAATTCAAGAATTACGAAGATACGTCCGAACAGCGAACCAAGACGATGCTGATGTCCGGAATGGTGCGTTCGTACTTCAGTTCAGTGCGCGTCGGTAGCGAGGTTGACTTCACCGGGGAACGGTTCTCATTGTTGATACTGGAGTGATTGTCTTCGGCACCCAAAATGAGTCGGTTCTCAGCAAGAAAGCTCATCAGCATAACGTGGGGAATAGTTCGTGTTTTCGGAATTGAAGATCCTGTCGCTCCCAGCGGTCCTGTCCTCCAATCTTTTCAAACCGCTCGCCGCATTAAACGACGGCCCATCTAAGTTCCACGCGGCACAATCAACTCAGCTGCCGCGGCAAAGAAGTTTTGCGCCGTAAAGCCGCAGCGTTAAGCCAATGCGGAAGGATAAATGTCGAATGACCGGCCTGAGCACAGCCTGGACCGCTTCGTGCCGATCATATTCCATCCTTTCGTCACGAACACGCAAGTTTGTACCGCACAAAACAACCCGCTGCTCGGCATCAAAGACGGTCGTTAAAGTCGTCGAATAAACAGTTTGCTCAGCCAGATTCAGATGGAAGCAGATCGATGCGGCGCTCATCAGCGGCCTACCCGCTGCCCGGATCGTGCCGTTCCCGCACACGCCGAGTCACACCAAAATGTCGCACCCGGTCCAACCAAACAAGACAAGCAGCAGCGAAGCGACAATTTAAACATTGAAGTCGGCGTCTCGTCATTATCGCCGCAGCACCGATCAAAGAACCCGCCGTTCGCCCCCATCATCGGTGCTCGCTTCCTCTTCACCAGTCAAAGATGCATCAGTAAAAATGGGTTACCGGAATGGGCGAACTGCCGTTCGTCGGAGAAGCCAACGGCGACAGCCGAAACTCTGACAAATCGTTAGTGGTGCAAGCTCTTAGCACTGAGAATTCGCTTCAGCCGCGAATGACAGTTTACTTCAACCGGCCGTTCGCCGCCGGCAAGCATCTTCAACTGCCAGCAAACCTTCCTTCATTCCTCTCGCTTCCAGTCATGCATCATCTTTCGAAAGGGAAGTCACGATGCCGATACTAGGCGCGTCAGCATTCGAAGTGATAACCGCCAGAGATGTTCGTTCAGAATAAGGTGGCATTTCCAGCGACGAAGCCAGTTTTTATGTTTCGCTCGCAGGAAGAAAGATAAGGTGGGATGCAAGAAATGCGGTAGCAGTTTTACTACTTTAGCAGTTAAGATATTTCGCTGGCCACCTTTTCAGGTTGCAAAGAGGCTCGTCGCTGGATTCTTTTCGCCAGGCGTCATTACGTGACCAAATATGCTCATTAGAGCATTCTGAATTTTCGTCATAGCTGGCGGGGTCGACGGTGCCGTTCCGTTTTGTCAACTACCGCGTTCGATATCCATCGTTAACGGCGTGATAATGGCAATGATGGTCTTCCGATGAAATATCGCTCATTGAGCACCGTTCACTGCACGAAAGTTTGGGTTCATAATACCTAAATCGGTGTCGGCTTGTTCAGAACGTAAGGTTTCAAATCGGGCCTCGGACAGGGAAACCGCAACGAAAACGGCCTAACGCTTAATTCGAGATATAGCCGCCAATATGCCAGTAACCTGTGATCTTCGGCATAATAAGCGAATTCGATCACCGTGCCCCGAGAAATTTATTTCGGCAAAGCTGCCATCGGCGCGTGAACTTCCTTAATCACTCGCCGGCTTCCGACTGCTGCATGGGGTCATTTTTGCGAAATGTACGGCGAAATATTGTTTGTGTCATGTAATATAGCGCATAGACAATTGCAGTTAGTACCGGCAATTTTTGATGGTGCCAGCTTTTCGATACTCTGTTATCGAAGGTCGTACATCCATAAATTGTTAAACAAAATAAACAGAAGAAATCAATATTCGTTGATATGTATAAGAATTGTTCATTGGTAAGTGAAGATGCGCACTCCAGTTCTGTTAGGGGACGCACTTTATTCGAAGCCAAACTGACATCATCAGAAATGTTGAAAGGAATCAACGGAAGGAATATCACCCATCAATATAATTCAGTGTCAGTTATGTCTGTCATTGAATTGCGGAAACAAGATGACAGAACCAGTCAATGAAAGTTTATAATTCTTCTACCCTTGGCATTCAATATGGTATGAATGCATAAGCTCAATATGCCAGTTCTTCGTTCAGGTCAATAATACGATATCAGTGACGTGTTCGCTATCAACAAGCGTTCAACCGTTATTATCAATCGGCCAACCACGCGGTCATCGGTGGTTTCGTCAGATACATTGTTGGTTAGTAAAGTTTCCATTGATTGTTGATCAGCAGCATAACGCATGTATGCGTGATTCCGGCCATTGAGTTGATGGAAAGGAATGAAACGTCTCAAACCGTTTGCCGTCATCCAACGGTTCAAATGCGACCATGTTGTTCAAACCATTCAATCGTAAATCATGGAGGATTTGGTTTTGATAATAGCACAAAAGATAACTTCCTCTGCCGTTATGCTTCATATAATCTTAAACGAAAGTACGAGCGCGGAAAACTGAACGATATCCGATCAAACCGACAGAACGAGCCAAAACGACACCAATATCATCTCGATGTAAGAAGACGGTACCGTTATCTGAATCCGAGATTAGTCCGACAAACCGGTCACAAAATCAATAACGAAACAAACCCAAAACCGAGCTATCGACGGTTTCGAAAGGCAGAAGAAACCGTGCCGAAAACGAAACAAAGAATATTCCAACGTCCCGGTCGAACGCCAAACTGTCATCCGGTAACGCTTGCGCGGTACCACCGACGTTAAACTGAAGCCTGGTATATCGATTGATGCCTGCGGAAGAACTACGTCAGCACGGTTAACCGACGATAAACCGTCAAACTTTACCAAAGATTTCGAACATAAACAGAAAATAAAGTCACCACGTTTTGAATTGAAGGCAGGAAACGCCCACGCGACCGTATTTCGATCATCTTCCGCCCGGCGTAAAAATGAAACTTAGTCTACGCATTCGACGACCGCCGAACGAATTCGTTCCTTAACAGACAAACAATCTTCGATGGATAAATGAAAGCCTGCGCCAGCGATATAACCGGTTTGATTGCGTTTATTATATAACGAGCGTTTATTAAAGAGAATCACGCGATTAAGCGAATAATGTTTTCCATCAAATATGTTCTTCAGCGATTTTCCATCATCTTATGCCGAGAATTAACATGTAAGACACAAAGTAATATGAGACAATCAGTTGTAATAATTGGTTAATATGTCAGAAATGGGGAAGTTTGATCAGCCTTTTTCAGGCCAGAGGCTTTTTCAAAAGAATAATAGCGAAAGAAGTTATAAACATTGGTATCTTCAGCGCCATTATTATTCTGGAGTCATAATTCATATACGGCCAGTTCAATGTTTCCGGTTAATTTTGTTTGATAATTTTAGTTTAATTTTCGATATTAACGAGAAAACAGCGAATACTCATGGGTTGAATAGATAATAGGTTGTAAATAGTAGTCATCGGAAGGTTGTGGTTTTGATAGCATAAAGACGTTTTGCGCAATGAAGTAAGCCGTTAGCCGCGCGGCGTGTTCAGCCACCAGATTACTGTCGTTCTCTTATGATTATAATAATAATCAAAGTTGCTTTTAAAATATAAAATATCGTTTTTGGTCTTCATTATCGGTACGTTGACGAAACGCTTATCATCGCACCACATTTCGCACAATACACGACAACGCGCTCTTTCAATTACAAATAAACTCGAAGAAAGCCGTTGAAATAATTTCAGCCGAAGCTCGTCACCAATCTTCATTGTGATGCAAAAGAACAGCAGCAAGAAACGTTGCAGCCGTTGTCGACCTGCTTAACCGTCATTACCTTCTATGAATCGCTGCTGGTAAAGACGCCAGATAGAGCCGCCGATTTGCTCGTGCGCCGTTCCGAGCGCGCATCTGGCAGCGCGATTGTTCGACGCGAGAAATATGCTCGAAGGATATGGCGCAGTATCGCATGCGCATGTCGAATCACGCGATTCCTTTTCGTTTGCCGTTGTTTCTGCCAGAGGTGCGTACATTCAATAAGCAGACGCAAAGAAAATACGCATAGCATTTTAAGAAACACTTTGGTCGTAGTGCGTGCATTTTCGCTGTTTTCTAGGTGGTACTTCACGACCGCCGGATTTTACCAAAGCGGGCGAGTAGCAAAACAGAATAATGCCGCGATCGTTTTGACCGTATTCCCCAGAAGGTCAGCATAAAGCAGAAGTGCCGCGCACGAAACGGATGACCGTTGTTATTATGGGCATCGGGGGTGATTCTTCCGTATTGCAACGCAAAGTAAAGGCAAACATGTTCTAACGAAGGTCACGGATGTTGAGGCGATCTTCGTCATTTGCCATCAATCGGGTAAGAAAGCGCCCGCACAACGATGAGCCAAAATAGTCCTTCCCGATTATGATAAACTGGCAAACCATGCCAACCAGCCTCGCCGCCTACGCTCAACGTAACCGCTGTCCCGATCAACGCCAACCGCCGCGATTGGTACAACAGGTTTAATAAGCGTCAGCAAGAACATAAAAAGAGGTGAGCTGGCGTTCTCCAACCGCCTTTATTTCGCCATACCAGTTATTGTCTGGCGATGAAGAAATTTCAGCTCATGGGCCCATATGGCAACAGTGTCGCCGCTACCAGTCGTAGCATACGTCTAACATTCCGGGAATTATCCATCTTCGACATCGACCGCCAGCAACGTTTTCCGCAACTAAACGACGTACCAGTCACCACGAAAAGCCGCAGCCTAAATGCCGAGCGCATTTCCGGGCAACTGACATGGGGAGGAATATTGTTGTTTCGCACCGGCGCAAAAGTTAGTCTGTTGGCGAGCAAAGTAGGCCAACCACGTAAAGACAAGAACAAACGACCAGCGCGCTGCATCAAGACGCTCAGTGATGGAAACCGCACCAGCGAGTTAAAAAGCGCAAATCCCGCCGACGCAGATTTCCGGCAAATTCTGGTTCCCAACAACCCCCGGCGGCAGGGTTAGGCGGCGTACGTCCATAACGCAGTAGCCAGTACCGTAACAGCAGTCATTTTCGGCATGTCAATAAAAGAACTTTCTCGAAAGTACCGCTTTACCGATATTTTCGGAGACAGAACAAAACATCCTTGAATGCCGTTGAATAATTCACGATTTTCAACGCCCGGTCAGTTGACGTTCATATGTTCATCAAAACCTCAAACAAGATTCACTTCAAAAACATTTCACCACCAGCGAGTTTCAAGAGCCCTTCCAAATGTAGAGGTATCTGGAGTAGTTAACTGCCAGAGCCTAGATAGATGATCATGTTTCAACATTTATTCTGTCACGGTCAAACTGAATCAGATCTAAAACACGCTGTAGTTAAACTCAATTAACAGCAACAATGAAAACAATAGTCGCTTTTCCAGCCAGTGAATGCCGAACTCCATGATAATTTTAAAATTGGCCTTCACCGTATCGGTCAACGTAACTTTCTCGATGACGATCGTTTGCGACGTAATTCCACCGACGCAAGCTGGTACTGTCAGGATGTACAGCCTAACTCCGTTATCTTTCCATCAATGTCGCCGGCATTCGCTTGTGTAATGAAATCAAAAGACTACAGACTATCAATAAAGCGAGGTTATGCAGTTCCGACAATTTGTACCGAGTTCAACGTTTTCAGGTCCACTAAAGACGGTCACGAAAGCGGTGGCTTACGGCAGTTCGGCATAGTCGGTTTTCATTGAGTTTTCAAATTACGTAGCTGAAAGAGCAATTCGCCGACATCATCAACACAGATACCACTCTTCAGCGAGTCTCATCCATATACCGTCAATTACGGTTTAAAACGTCCGTTCAGACAATCGGGTTTAATGGGTTGTTCTTTGCCGAATAGGAAGCAGTTCTTTTTCCAGAGTTCATAGCCATGCACACGCATTTGCCGGTGGTTCCATACAGACCAGTGTCGTCGGCAGACATCGCATCGAATATTTCCGTTCAGCGAAAGCGTACGATTTGAAGCGCAACAGAGCAACGCCAGTAGGGTATCAGCGATCCAAAGATGTCGTCGCATTATAACCGTGCCATCGTTAAGCACTGGCAAAACTTATCGTATCGCATCGTAAAGCAGTAGATACACTTCCGGGTCAATATTTTGCCGTAGATGGACGTCCGGTTAGTGAGGAAGGTATTACGATCGTTGCATCAACGTTTTTCCACGATGTGGACCAAATTAGCGGCAAGAAGTTTAATCGTGATTTTACAAACAGCCTGATTTATCAATTCAATATCTCTTAGAATAACGTAACGAAGCGCAGCTATTTGCACGAATCTCTTTTAACAAATCAGAATAACATAACAGTAGATAACCGTCGCTAAAGATGTGACACGGAGCAAGAGTTTATTGCTGATGCTGACCACTTTGAACTATCCAACGCATACGCAAAATCTTATCGAACCCAGCCCGTCAAAACCGTCTAGTCGTCCGAACGAACCAACCACCCGCTTGAAACCGGTCATCAACCATTCCAGCATTCCATCAACCGGTTATCCAACGTCAACACAGCCGTCGCCACGACCCACGTTCTACATACCGGGCGCTCGTTTATAGCATTAGGCCCACGGATTGCCCTGACGATGGCTGTGATGAGAATTCAAACGCAGTAAAGTCAACTCAACAACCGCACTGTTCGCCTGTTCATCGCAGTAGAAGATACCGGGAGTATCGAAAGTTGGACGAACGTGTTCAGGAGTTTGATCACGATCGTTCAGCGTTCATCAATCGTGTAGGACGGTATTTCGCAACATGAATTGTTTTAAGTGATAGCTCAGACCGGAAAGCTACCGCATCTTCACCGACCGGTAAACAAGACAGAAGTCAAGAAACATCGAAATGTATACCGGCGTATCAATCATGAAAACATACGTCATTATCATACCAGTTCGTCAGCCACGACGCTGACAGTCGATTTCGACGAGGTGCCAGCGTTAATACCGGTGGTGACTTCCGCGCCCGAAAGTTAAGCGATAGAAATTGCGCCGCATGTCGCTAATCATTCACCGGAATTTGTGTCATGACAGAAACAAGAAGAAGGGAGGCGGAAAGCTGTCCTCAGTTTCAGCAGCCTCTGCATGCGCATTCTTACGCGCCTGCTATTTGTTAAGCGGAGCGCGCCGCCGCGCCCCGACGTCTCCGCGCCGTCCAACGCATCTACTACGTAGCCTGTTTAGGGGCCAAACTAGCCAGCCACTTCTACACAAAACACACAATGGGCGTACATTTTTTGACCTTGGGGAATTTAGGAAGATACAAGCGGATGTCAACACTGGAGGACCACTGCTATCTATCAGTCAAACACTTTTGGAACTCCTCTAGGTCTATCTTCGGTGAACTTCATCTGACTAACTTGCATTTTCGTTCCCTTTCACGTCTTCTGCGTCTCCCCACCCGCCTTGTTATCCGGACTTCTTTTTGATTGGTCGATTCTGACTTTGACTCTTGAAACCGAGGGTCACCCCTTGCCTAAAAGCCCTATACACGCGTGTGACTCCAATCACTCTTAGCCCAGTGTGTGTTTTGTGACGGCTGACTGGTTTGGCCCCCTAAACGGGCTAATACGCGGTAGATGCGTTGGACCAACACGGGGGCCACATCAGGGCATCGGCATGCGTTATTCGGGTTGCGGCACCCGCCAACAAAATGCCGAACATGGGAGGTGTGGCTGGCACGCCTAGGCTGCTAGGCTAGGGGACCCAGCCGCGCCAGCCACCTGCGCCCTTCTCCCGCCTGCGTCTTCTTGACTCCCACAAGACACTGGCCCAGGTAGTGAGGAGAGAGAGCGCAGTGCATGCACAAGCTCTACTATCACTCTTTAAACCAACTCAGGCGCAAGTCACCGTCCCCGCACCACCCGGTGTGGAGCATACGGTGGACTCATCGAAATCGACTGTCGAACCGGTTCGTCGGCTGACTGGTGGACTGGAGAGTCAGGCTGCAATGGCACCTTCTTAATGTGGCCTCTTTATGGCACTTTACCCGTGGGATCCGAGCCAGGTGTGGTGGTACTACTCCAGGGGCGGCTCTGCCGCGCCAGCCACCTGAGCTCTTCACATTTCTCGGCCCTGACCTGCCCTGACACCGACCGTGTGATTATATATGCGGCAGCCGCAAGCGCGCCACCATCACTTCGTAAAACGACCACGCGCAGTCACCGTCCCTGCACCAATTCCGGTGGAGCATACGGTGACCTCAATCTAAACCCATCATCTAAACCGCCATCCGCCAACTCAATATCGTCCGACCGCCAGTCCGAACCTAGACCCCTTCACAACGGCATTCCCCACCGACAGCCATATGATTTCAGACGAAGATGCAAATTGCCGGAACAAGCTTACCATTTCGAACCCATCATCCATCTAGGGCGCAGTCACCGTTGCCAATACTCTGCACACCATACCAACAGCCTTCCGACCCAATCGCCGGGGCCGCACCGACGCGACGCCGACTGGTCATCCAACACCGAACCGCCAATGTTCACACCCGCCGTGCCGATGCCGGCTTATCATTATTCTATCTTGGCTCGCTGTCAGTGGAACTGTTTGGTCGTCCATCACGCTTTATCTGCCGCCGTCTCGATGATGATCCGCGAGGATCCGAAACGTCAAAAATAATAAAACCTTTGCCCGCTGATCACATCTTCTTGACGAAGTCATTCACCGCCGATACCAGCCCTGTCCCCCGACCTGGTTAAAGTCCCCGCAAAACAGCCGCGCAGCCTTCACCAGACCGACGCACGCTATTCTAGGATATTGATTGTCGGTCCAAAATGACTTTGTGGCGTTTAAAATTCCCTGATTAAAACCTTTGCCGCTTCCAAATTTGGATCCGAAACGTCAGGCGGAAAGCATTGTCTCGAACGATCATGTCTCTTTCCCTCAACCACTTCTGTAAGCTTCGCTTCACCTATTAGTTTGTGTTAATTCTGTTTTGTCCATCATCTACAACAAAAATAGTTGTTTATAGAGCCCGAATTAATATCTACCGCTTTGTCCCATTACGTCTGGATAAGTTTTGCCAGATTTCTTATACTTTTTAACGACAACAGCAGGTAAAGCATGAATTCAGGTTTATATCCGTAGGCGCTATATCTTTGATCCGCTGACACCCCCTACTACAGCGTTGCTCCTACATTTCGTTGTTTGTTTACACTTCATCATACCTTTCAAAATGTTCTTACAAGTTTTCTACGAAAAGGAGCACAGACAGAAATGCTCACTACATCCCCCTGACATTTTACGCAAGTGCGATGGGTCAGATGTTCACGAACAAAATTCTCGTGACAAAATGTGCCATGGAGATACAGCAAGGGCTGCCAGCCTGTTCGATCAATAAGAAAGGGGAACGAATTCTTACAATATTGTTATCTGAACGGACGACCATTTGATTCATGAAATTGAGAACCAGCTACTCTCTGAGGAAACGAATGCCACTGAAGAAGTGTGACACGAATCAGTAGACTGCCAAATATTGTGGTTGGGTTCGGTTTCGCTGCGGGGATTCGCTGTGAAACGGCATCTTCAGCCAGGAGAGAAAGCCGTACGGAACGCCGGAAAACTCAATGAAAACCGACTATGCCAGATTCGCAGGGTGCCGTAAGTATACTTCGTGGTTGCTCTTTTTATGGATATGCACTTGCGAAAACGATGAAGACCAGTACGTACCATTCGGAACCATAGTCACCACATAGTCTATATGGTCTTTGGATTTTGTTAGTATCAGCAGTATTTCTGACATACACAAGCGATGTAGCGGATGTTGAGCTCCTATCACTGAACGGGGCGATAAATAGGTTAAATAACACATCCTGACGAATTACCAGTTTATCGTCAACCGAACGAGACTGAATTCGACCACAAACAGTCAATCATCAGGTTATTGCTGATCCGAATGCAGGGTGCATAGCGAAATCTGAGATTTTGCGAATTATCATGGTTCCACAGCATTCACTTCCGGGGCACTTGGAAGCTTACTTGTTGTTTCATTGTTAAGCATTTAATTGGGATCACCCACCGCACGACATATGAGATCTAATTTGGTTTTAACCGTATTGAGAAGAATAAAGAAACTATGTTATGTGAGACAATCGTAGGTGGCGAACTCATCTAGCCCCAGACCTGCAGTCTCGCTTCAATTCAAGTATCCAAAATTCATCCGCATCGAAAGAACACCCAAAACCAACCAATTCCTACGCCCCGAATGTCCATGTCCAACCAACCCCAAAAATGCCAACGCCGTCCCGAACGCGAATCATTCAACCATACTCGGCGACGACCCGACACCACCTGCGTCAACTCAAAACATCAATGTGCCACCTTCTGTTAAAGTCCCTTTACTGCATACGCACCTAAGCATACTAATACACAAACCCGCGCCAGGTATGGACAGCTATTGATCATCTCAACCCTACCAATTGCGCCGATGGCAGGCCGTACCCGAAACACTTACACCACCCGCAAAACGCCAAAGTTCACCTCTAATACTGAGAGCACGGTTTCCATCCAAAGTTTTTAAATAAACACATCTCCGAGTATACTAGCGCACTGGTGTTTATTTTTCTGTCACTGTCTTCTTTACATGGATTTTAGCTCATATTCACCTCCCCATAACCAAGACTTTCTTTTTACGCCAGTTACCGGAAACAAGCGAATTTATCCCCATGTCGTAGTTACTTAAGAAAGCCGCACTCAGCTGCCCGCTTGTCCGCAATGGCGTTGTCGCTGGTCGGTGACAGGTTCTCCTGCTAAACGCTTTTGTATGCGATTTGGGCTTTTTTCATGGTGAGCACATACCCTTAGAGAATACATCTATTTTAAAAGATTCACTAGCGAAGAAAAAATACGCATTACGCTTAGTCAGTATTTTTCATCTCAGATGGATCATTCCAAGTCTTAGACTCTCTTGTTGCATATGCCTACGATACAAATTATAGCAGCCTGTTTATACTTCTCATTTATGAAAACTGGAAACCAATCTTTCGTCCACTAGATTATGCTAATCTTAGCGAAATAGAAACTAGTTGGAGACACCCAGCTCCACCTCTTTCCTCTCAGAGCATGCTAACATGTTCATTTGCGGAAACACTATTAAACATAGTTTTTAATCTAGCGGGTTAAGACGTGCGAGACCGCTCCACACATCCAGTTTTCTGTTGAAACCTAGTATCACGTGTATTATTGATGCAGCTTATACGTACTTTTAAACACTGTTCTTGCCTGAATCACTCCGTTCCCCAGTTTATCATAATCCAAAAGGAGGACAGTTTATTTTAGCTCTGTCGTTATTACGTGGGCGCTTTTAACTTTTTACCCGATTATTTCACAAATGGTCCCTTAGAGATCACCCTCCAATATCCATATTGTATTGCGAACGCCTAAATTTTGCCTTTACTTTTGCGTTCTAACTGGAAGGAAGTCTAATCCACCCCCGATCCCTTATGTATTTCCCTTGGTCGTCCGTTTCATTGCGCAGCACTCTGCTTACTCTGCTGTCCTGACTCGGTCTGCTCTGGGGTGGTCCGCTGTCGTGTCGCGAGCAGCCCTCCCGCAAATCTCTAGTATTCAACCAAGGATGCAGTTCTGTTTTTGCTGCACGATTCCGAATTCATCTACCTCCTTAGCTTTAGTAAATCTCAGCAGTCAGATGGTACTTGACTCTCACCTAGAGGCAACGAGAAATGCGCACTGCATTAAAGTGTGTTTCTTAAAATGCTATGCATGCTACTTTTGTTTTCAGATCTCTTGTGACTGGTAGTAAATGCGTTACTGTACGCACCTCTAGCCTGCATGGGCCTTCAGCTCTGAAACGGCCAAACAAGGAATCACGTGATTCTGGCTTTCGGAAGGAGCATGCGCGCATTCTGGGCAGCGGATAGTGGAAACTCGCAAACCACCCAATCAAACTGAACTTTAATGTTTCTCGCGTTAGACAAGTAGGCAATCGCGCCCATTTCGGCCTTTCCCTCAGATGCGCGTGCAGGCCTAATACGGTAGCGCCTCGAGGACTCGGGCCATCAACAGGCTCCTATGCAAATAAACCTATCCATCTAGCGTCTTTACCTTTCTCAGCGGGTTCACTCTAGAATTGTAGTGGTTAAAGTAGGTCCATTAACTTAGCAGCTACGAAGCAGACAGCCAACACACTCGCATAGGAGGCACCATACTTGTGCACGCATCCTAATGGAGATTGAATTTGGTAAACTTCAGCTTAATTGTCTTTTTAGCTTTCTTCAGAGTTTAGTTTAATAGTGAAAAAGAGTACGATTTTGACAGCGACGGAAAATGCTGACACTAATGTGTGCAAATGGATACTGGGCGATGGTAAGAGACTGGATAGGCAAGTGCCGGTAAGTGAGTTAAAGGCAGATGGCCTTTGCTCGAACACAAAAGTAACGGTTGTGTACATAATCATAGAGGAACTTTGACAGTGATCTACGAGTGGCTAGACACGCCTAGCGCATGCAACCGAGCTAAGTGGCTTGCACTTCGATTTACAAAGGGACTCCAAGCGTGACAAAATATCATGCATATAAGTACAATAATTTCCGATGACTCGCATATTTACAACCCTGGTAGCTCCTGTCAGAGTTCATGAAGCCTATTTTTATCAATGTTCCTTAATTTAAAATGGTTTGAAAATAACGAGGGTCTATATTTTAGATAAACAAGTAGCCCAAACTTCTGTCATCAAACAAGCAAACATTTTATTATTAATTATTCGCTGTTTTTCTCGTTAGCAATCAACTTCGAACAAAATCCTTAAAGCTAAAATTATCAAACAAATTGCTCATGGATAGACATTTAGTTTGGCCGTGCTTGCATGGATTGATGACTCAAGGATAATATTTTGTTGTAAGCGACGAAAACTGCAGGATTACCCAATGTTTTTATAACTTCTTTCGCTATTGTTCTTTTTTTGAAAAATACGAAAACACTTGAAAGGCAGTCAAACTACACATTTCTGTTTATATTATGTAATTGTTACAACTGGTTGGTGAATGCTCTCATGAATTTACTTGTGTCTTGCATGTTAAACTTAAATTCTCGGCTTTCATAAGGTGGTCGGGAAAATGCCTATGGAAAATTGTATCTTGTTTGAGTAAATGCTCCCTTAACTATTCGAAAGTTTTAAGTGGACAAAAATCGCAGATGAAAACATTATTCCTTAAAATAGTCATCAAACATTCTCTTAATATAGAAGACGCTCGTGCGCCTTGCATAAAATAATAAACACTTGAGAAATCGATGGATTTGCCCTGCTGTCCGTAACAGACTTAGGAACTTCGTTTGTCATCTTCGAAGTTGTTTGTCCTTGACAAAGGAACTTACAGATTCGTCTTGCAGTGTCCAAACTTCACATGCAGATTCCGTTCCTTTTACATTACAATGCCGGAGGCTAGGAGATGGTCAGAAAGCCACAGTCTTTTAAAATGAGCGTTTCAGTTGACTAACTCGAAAACAACCCCTGCTGCATCAATGACCTTCAATTCAAAACGACAAAAGGCAACTTTTAATTTTTCCTGTTTATGTTCAAATGCTGAAACACAGGATATTTGGCTGTGAAACGGGTAGTTGTGGCTTTATAAATCAGTGCTGTTAACTTTTGACATAGTTCTTCCTGGGCGCTGATGATATACCAAAGAGCTTGTAACCAGTTTAACGCAATCAATTGGAAAGTATACCTAAAAGCACATTAGATGACAAGTTAGCACAGATGATAGACCTAGCGGCAATCTAGGGCATTGGTAGAATAATCTGTTTCGTTTTTTTCTTTTTGGTTTCTTCTACCTTTCAAAACAATGTATAGTTTTTTTTGGTTTGTTTCGTTATGATTTGCTATTGGGGTTTATCAGGATATCCTCGGGTGTGATGCTTATTTTAATCTTCTATATCAAAGATGTATGAATTAATCGTTTTAACTCATTCTATCGGTTTGATGATTACTCGTCAGATATCATTCGTTTTTTCCTGCCACTCGTACCTCATTTAAAAGATATATGAGAAACATAACGTAGTATAGAGGAAGATTATCTTTGTGCTATTAATCAAAACCAAATCCTCCACTATATCTTTTATGGTTACAGTTGAATGAACAGACAAACATGGTCCACGTAATTTTATTTTGGCCTTTTCCAGTATCATTTACGTCTTCTCCTTTGAAGTGTTTAAAATTTTCGTTTCATTTTCACTCCATCAGCTCAGAAGTCAAGTGACCAGTCGCTGGGTCACACGCTCGTATTTTTACATACATTTATGCTTTGCTGTCAAGCAATCAATGAATTATCGACTTTACTATGCTCGTAACATGTCCCAAAATTTGAAACCAGAGCACAGTGAAATAAGTTACTGATGGTTTTAGCTGTGGTTGCGGCCAGTGAAATATACTGAGACAGACACTTTATTGAAAAATACTTAGGTACGATCACTGGGCTGTAAATATTATTGACCTGAGCTTGAAAATTCAAACAGTTCATTATTATTGACTGTTCGAGTGCCACAACGTATTGAAATTTATGCATTCATACCGTGGTAGTGGGGGTAGAGGGGGGTATAAACTCGTGACTGGTTCTGGTCAGCATCGCCTGACACACCGGGACCCCACGGTGTGGTGGCGGCGTTCGTTCTTTGCGGTGATGTGAGCCGCGCCTCTTGGCTACGTAGCGTGAGAACACTGGGGTTACTCAATATGTCTATTGATGGAGTTGGTGTCCATACGTTGATTCACTCCAGCAGTTTCTGATGATGAACTCCTATTCCAGTTTGGAAGCTCAGGCCAATAAAAATTGCATCCCAGTGGTCGTACGTCCGTCTTCTCTTTAACAAGAACCTAGGATGCGCATCTTCACTTACACTTGTGAGACAAGTTCTTGCCTAACATATCAACGGGCTATGTGGTTTCTTCTGTTCCATTTTTGTTCATTTGGCTGAAATTTGTCTGGATGTTTGGGAGCCATTTTCTCTTCAGTGTAAGAATATCGAAAAAGCCACACCGTAAAAAATTACTCCAGATGCGACCTGTTCTTGCAATTATTCTATGCATATATTTTAAAAATTTTACAACTTTAAATATGTTTCGCGGTACCCAGTTTCCCTGCACAAAAGATATTTAGTGCTCGTACAGTATGAGTGGAAGCCGAGGCGAATAAGTCAGGATTCCTGCACCATTGTCTTAACTGCCAGGGAATAAATTTCTCAATTTGCAGACGATCAAATTCCTTGTATAAATATTCAGAAGATCTAAAGGTTACTAACTTATATTAGTAGCCTTTTATATCTCAAATTCATGATAAATTGTTTTTTGTTCAGTTTTTTTACGGCTGTGATCATGCCTGATCGAGATGGCCTTGATGATGTCACTGATTGTGCCTCTCCACGCGTGATGATCCGTGGCAGCAGATCTGGACAGCTCAATCCATTTTCTTCGCCAAAGACGGACGCCGAATTTTGAAGGTTCAACAACAAAATCCATGCCTTAACGAAGTGTGTCGAGACAGATTTTGAGCTGACCTCTCCATGACGCCTCCAGGTGGGTAGTGGGGGTGGATCAAGGTCAGTAACGCTGAACTCGTGAGGCGGGTGACGAAGAACATGCCCAAAGCACCTCAGTTGTCGTTCTTGGATGGCGTTGGATATCCTTGTGATATTTTCGCAGCGAGTGCAGACTGTCTCATTTGAAACGAATTCGGCGTACTTCACTCGGAGGATGGTCCTTAAGCAGTCGTGGTAAAATGTCTCCATTTTTCGCTTAACTTCCACGTGTACAGCCCAGCATTCACAGTAGTAGAGAAGGACAGACCGAACAGACGCATGGTATACGTGAATCTTTGTAGCGATAGAAAGGTCGTGTCGTGTCCATAAGCACTTCCTAAGGCTTGAGAAAACCCGACGAGCAGCATCGATTCGGGAGACAGTGTCGTCCTTACTCTGCCCATTCGGCAGCAACCTAGCTGCAAGGTATTTGAAACTGTATATCTCTTCAAGTTGAAAGTCATCAATCTCGAGAGGTGCCTTCGCCTGGTCAGAGATGCAGTTTGAAAAAACTATGTTCTTCCCCGCGTTTCTGGACAAGCCGACCGATTTAGATTATTATGGACCAAAACTCGTGCAGTGGTTGAGTTGTAACAGGCCTTGATCATGGCGATGAATTTCAATGGAAGACCATCTATTGCCATTATCCGCACTTAGGATTAACGATGGATGCAATCGAACGCGGTGACGAAGTTGACAAAGCAGACAGCCGTCGGTTGCTGGTAACTATGGCGGAATTCAAGGATGCTCCTAAGTATGAATATTTGGTCCGCATATTGACGCCTAGCACGGAATCCGGCTTGATTGGGCCTCGTCCTAGAGTCACGCACAGCCTGAAATCACCTGAGAAGGACAATAGCGAATATCTTAACAACAAAGTTGGTAAGACTTATACCACGGTATTTCTTGCATCCCGCCTTATCTTTCTTCCTGCGGACAGGCATAAAGATGCCTGAGCCTCAGTCAGCAGGAACAACCTCGTCTCTTCACGCTTGTGCAATTAATTGATGGAGACAGGGTGCCAGTATGCCAACACCAGACTTGTAGATTTCAGCGAGTTTACCATCCACTCCAGGTGCCTTGTTGTTGCGCAACCTTCGTATGGCATCGGTGACTTCCCTTTCAGAAGGTGGTCACATGACACTGCATAGGCAGGAGAGGGAGGAGAATTCGTTAAACATAGGAAAGGTTTGCTGGGCTGGGTATCGAAGTTGAGAAGATGCTTGCACCAGCGCTTGAACTTGGCCGAGTTGAGAGAAATAAAGCTATCATTCACATAACAAACAGATTCGCTCAGTGTATAGGGCTTACCACTAACGGTTTGGTAGAGTTTTCAACTGTCGCCGACGTTTGAGGCCTGCTCCATTGAGGTAGCTATTTTAGTTCAAGATTTATTCCGGTCTTCCCTGGCCGATTTTGCCGTCATCTTTCGAAGCTGGTGGAAGGAAGCATCGTTTCGGAACCTGGCTCCAGTGGTCGGGGCAGACAACTGCCGGGTTCTTCCCCTGATCCAGTTACTGCGGCGTCGCTGAGTATATTCAAGGATTTTCTCAGCTGCCCCATAGACTAATGTTTTCAGTGATTATCACTCACTACTGCCTTTTCCGTCTGTTTGGTTAGTAAAACAGGACCGGATTTTGATGACATCAAGGTGTCTTGCACGTGGCATTTTGGGTGCGGATGATAGGTGCACTTTCAAGCATGTACGAACGAGAACATGATCAGACCCATAGGCATTACCAGTCTTGACACCACACATCGATCTGCTATCCTGAATCTAGCTGCGGAACCGTGAACTGACTAGAGTGTATTCGACGTAACTGGCCGTATGACCGTCGTTTGAATACCGAGTAAGCAGTTGTTTGTTGCGGTGCTAGAAGCACGTGTTCATGACAAAGAGTCGATTCTGGTCAGCACAATTGAGCAGACTCTCACCATTTTCACATAAAGAACCAAGTCCAAACTGGCAAATAAGATGACTGTTTGTGGAGTTAGCACTTTCGGTCCGGCCATTTTAGTCCCCGGCAACAATCCTTAGGTCACGGTGAGGGAGTCTTTCGACTAACGCTTGCAGCTGCGAGTAAAACTTCTCTTTGCCACGCTGTTTGGCAGCTGAAGTTGGTGCGTACACGGAGACAATAGAGCTGTTTGTGAACTTTCAGTCGCACATAGGCCATCCGTTCCTTGACTGGTTCCCAAGCAAGCAGTACATGGTTCGCGTGTTGCGAGAGGACGATTGCCAGACCATATCTACCAGAGGAGTCATGAGGGCGACTGAGGTACAGGGTGAAGTGTGAGTTGGCTCCCGGGATCTTTAGTTCCAGAAAACCTGAGTCAGGGATTCGGACTTCTGATATGCAGCAAACATCTACGTTGTACTGATAAAGGCTCTGCGAAGTGATATTTTGGGTACCAGGGTCCAGGAACGTCCGCACACTCCAGTATCCAATAGTAAGGATCCGTTCCCGATTGAGAAGTCCAGCTCATATACCATTTGCCCGCACCATTGGACTAGGGGTACGGAGCGCGCCGGTTCCCGCGGACGCGGTAGCATCGATCTTAGTTCTATATTCGGACATATCTTCATGAGGTATCTTGAGAATTATGAGTACGGGCGGGTCCCCAAGAGCAGCTCGGATTGTTTTTTCGGGTTTGTCTCCTTGAGCGCATTGGCTCACGAGCCTACCCACGAGGTAGTAGGGGCAAGCAAACTTATTTAATAGGAGTTCAAAATCGCCATGTCACAGTGCCGTTATCAGGCTTTGCGGCTTTTTTTAAGGCTTTTGGCGTGCCAGACCTCAACCCATCGCATCCTGGTAGCTCTGTCGCTGCCGATCCGGGACAGCTAATTCGCCAGACCCGAGAGTGAGCCTATTTCGCAGCTAAACTTCACTGAAGGCCGTTCCACCATCCACCAGCTATGGACGCGCTGGGTAGCTAGTAGCTAGGCTAATTGGTAACCCATCTTCCCGGGGTAGCCCTAGGGACTTGGGAGACCACATTTCGTTGTTTGCCTAAAGTCATAATTCACTCTTCTAGATCCTATATTTATAATGCTCTATGCATTGATTCAAGATGGTTTTCTCTACGAAGCCTTCAACTTCTAAATCCCTCACTGTGACACATGTAGCTTGGTTGCCCAACCTCGTAGAAGTATGCGGACACAGGGGAAGTGGGCATGTCTTGCTCATCTCCTAAATGTCTTTATGCCTTCGAATAGCACGAGGATGTGAAATTCGAGTCATTTCAAGCAGTGCTTTTGTGTCGGATGCTAAAGTAGCGCAAGTGTGCTGTTATTTTACACTTAACGCCTTCTAAACAAACAATATCCCGATCGGCGTGTGTAGGCCACACTTATGATCTGGCTTCAAGTTTTGCCCGAGAAAAATCCGTAAACAAGGTCAAATTGTTCTTCATTTGACCAACTTGTGAAAACCTCGGCGGGCTCGGTGAGATTCAAACCCAAGCCATCAAGGGGAAGGTTTTAATACAGCCAAAGCTCTAGTCAACTGACCTACGAAGCCCCCATTGGGAGCCATGATTTTTATCCCATTCGGGTCAAGTTAACCACTCAGCTTACTGCAACGTATTGAATTCACCAAGTAGGTCAAAGGTATTATTCAAATCTGCTAAAATCCTCTACTAATCAAATTGTTCTGTTCAATACATTTGATAGAAAATATTTGAAAGGGCATCTTTATCTCACGCGCATACGCAGTGCATGCCCATCACAGATGACGATCTCCCATAGTAATGTTCGCCAGCATTTCAAAATCTGCGCAAAGTCAGCGCAAAGTCAGCGCAAAGTCAGCGCACAGCCCAATACTGTCTCCTAGTTATACGTGCACATTTAGTTTTCGTTCAAAAGCTGTTCAGCCAAAAACTACAAGAATAGGAGAAATTTGGCTAAGAGGGGTCGGTAGGAATTAAAAGTACTATTATTTAACCTCGTTTTATTAGAAACTGTCATAAACTGCAGATTGGGTCAGTAGGCACGTATTGCGCACAAATAAACATTTGCATGTTAGTGACCCCATTGGATTTAATTTAGGGGTTTTCAGAAGAGTCCTAACTCAGAAATTATTAAGCTACTAATAAATGCTTTGATGTATGGAAGTTCGAGAAAAATGAACGAACATAGCTTTGTCATTTTTGCCATTGTGGGTGTTACCGTTGAGGATACTGTGGTGGATTTCCAATTCATGCTAGAGGTTTTTTCAACACGAACTTGCCCATGGACATCGGGTTGCCCGTCTACGTCAGTCAAGGAAAGAGTAGACGCCTGAATGAGCAACATCTTAAGGTTGGTACCTAAAGCACCACCCATTTGACTGGGGGTGAGCAAACGTAGTCCTGTGTAATTGAATTCTTCGGCCTTACAAGAGATGACAAACAGTGAAATAAATGCAGGAACTGGGGCCCATTTCCAATCACAGAACACAAAGCGTTCCCGTATTTCAGAAAGAAAGAGGCTGATTTTCCAATAGGCAGTGTATTCTAGCTAACAGTTTGCGTGTGATTTCCACATGCTTGTTTGACTGACCCATAAATGGGTATTTTAGTACTTTCGACGTATTCAATACTTCTCGACTTAATGTTAATATATCTAGGAATAATTATGAAACTTTTTAAGGCTGATATATGGTCGGTTTTACTAAATTACAATTTTATCGCATCTGGCCCAGGAGCACCGGACTTCAAAATGAGTGTCAAATTTGAACACAGCTCACATATTTTCTGACCCCACAGTCCTTAATAAAATGTTTGGTCTTTCAAAAAACATGATTTCCATCAGTTGAAAAACAAAAATCGATGCTGACATGGTTATTTTAACAAAATCCACATCTTGCAGCAATTACGTACAATAAACAGTATTCTATGCACACTTTCAAACCTGCATTTTCTAGGACATTTTGACTGGGAGCCATGGCAACAAAAGCTTATCGTGATGCTATTTATTATTCTAAGTATATTTGTGTAACCATTAAGGAGTTCAAAGGTGTTCGTCTATCTTCTCCTCAATAAAATTGAATTGAACTTCTTGCAACCGATTTCAAAAACGATCTTTCTAGAGAGCAGAAGGCCTATACAATAAAATCCCCATATCATGATGGTTCAAATTTACAGGATTCATAATGCGCATGAGGAAAATGATCTCGCAGCTTGCAGACAGTTGGCACTCGTTAGTATATTTTTGTGTCATCTGGATTTATAATGGTCCTGTCCTGGAAAATTTCATCATAAGGGTTTTCTTCTTCAGTTAAAGCAACGTCAAATCAGTGAGCAAGACTTGCAGGAAGCCTGTCCTACTTATTCCTTGACAGATTAGAACACTTGATTAATTTTAATTACTGATTGATATATTATTTAGTTTGAGTTTTTAGATCACTGACTTTATGACATATTGTGTCATGGTCATACCAGATCCCAGCATTTGGAGCAAATTTATTTGATATAAGTACATTTACGTGGGAAATAAACAGATTTATTGACCATAACTCCTAGTTATGGTGTCTTCCGTGCACTTATACCTGCATCTCTGTTATAGCTCCTAAAAGTCATTTCAGTATACGACCAAAGTGTTGACCTAAAAATGACCTTGTGTAGGTTCCTGGTTTAAGCACTCATAAATATAACTCCAAATTTGCCTGAATCATTGCATTGCAGGATTTATTTTATCTGTTTAATTTCAAGTGCCAATTCAGTGATTCACAGCATTTATCGTCACATCGATTAAACCGTTAAGGAATCTATTAACCGTGATTAGGCCTTTCTCAGCTGGAACACCGTCATTCAGTTCTACGCATGTAGCTCCCTCTACATGGCTTGATTTTTGCTTCTGATGTATTCCTAGATAATACTAAACTGTGCAGCTTTACACCTTAGCCGGTTCATATAAAAAACTGAAAGATTGCTCGTTTTAATACTTTAAACATGGGTCCTAAAGTGGCCAAAAATTTTGCATTTGCTGTAAGATGCGGGTCTGAAGTTTAAGCCTGCAGCCACTGAGCATTCAATATACTAAGTTAGGCACTCTTCCGCTTTTGATACGAGGACAAGCCTTATCGGCACAACTCGGGAATATTCTGGGTCACGTGGGAATGGCGTTTACCGAGTGACTATGATGTATCATAACAAAGCCAATATTTATTTTTTCTGACGCTTGAGGTGGTAATTAATAAAGAAAACCTTGCAGGATGTACAGTTAACAGGGCAAAATAAAAACTTTAACGCTTTTTATCCCAACTGACTTATGGCATGCAAACCGTTTATCTTCGGGCTTCAAGTACATTAGGACTTGAATTGAGTCTGCAAGCATTTTTCTGGACCAGGACTTAGTATTAGGCCGTCAATGTAAAGAGCAACTTGACACAGGACAAACAAGTGCGGATCCTTGTTGTAACAAATGTCAACATTCATTGCACAACTCCATGCAACGCAGCGAAGGCGGCCCAGAACTGCTTTTTGGCCGTCTGCGTTATTTAATTTGCAAGTTGTTGGTCAAAAGGTCATACGTGCCAGAACCAGACTGTTCAGTTTCTATGCTTCTAGATAATCACAGCCCGATTGACGACGTTAAGGGACAAAATCAAGACTCGTTGCTGCATGGTTCCATCCGAGGTCTTACCTCGAGATAGCTCTTTAAATTCAGGCAAGGTCGTAGGCATCGTTGATACTAACTCCTAGCAGCCAATAAACAGAACCTAAACGTCCTATCGGGCAAACGCTCGCAGACAGCCAATCACGATTGCTTTCAAAAAATGTTTTAATTTTCCATCAGTAAAACCTGAATGATTTTTCCGACTTCTAAGGAAGAATAATGGACGTAAGCACCCAATTCTACATTCATCAGTGCGAAAACCTTCAGCCAATAAGTAGAATGTTTTTGATTTGAGCATGTTTGAATTCGTGGTAATTTCCCCGAATAGATACTTAGAAGTGAGCATATAATTTCGAGTTTGCAGTAATCTTTATATCACGTATTTATATTCGAACGTTTTTGAGAACGTCAAGCTAATACGTGCTTATATGTAGCCAAAAAGGAAGTTCAGAATATTGTCCTGATTTTTTTTTCATTTCGCACCAATTTTGACATTGCAGTACTTGGGAAATGAGATGATATGCGGATGGGCAACATTTTACCACCGACAGTGGATGGTTTTGCAAGTTTTGAAACTTGATTTCAGCTTTAAACTTTATTTTTTCCTATCCGACGTGTTTGAACCTCTGATAAAACCATCTTGCGCACAGATTTGCTAAGAATATCTGTTTTTTCATACTGCACTCTTCTGATTTGTCCTTTGCTTGGGATGAAAGTAAACTAGATCACCAGAAGAAAAGATAACTATTACAGTGTATCTTCAAGGATAGGAAATATTATTGACTGACATTAAGGGGGCTTATTTACTCAGCTTTAAATTCATCTATTTAAAGGCCACCGAGACATATCCTTGTAATCTGCAGGCGTTTGATTTGGTATGCAAGTATCCGATACGGTTTTAAGAAGGCTAATAAATTAGCTCAGGCGTTTTCCAAATGTGTATTACTATCCAAAAACGTTTTTATGATTTCAAGGTACATCGATTGTTAAAACTTTTTGATTCAAAAAACCGTTTGGTCAAGAATCTTATTTTAAAACTGGAACCTTATTAAATGCACGTTTATTTCTAAAAAATGCTTAATTATTGCCTTAAATTGGTTTTATTATTGTTTTTTGTTACAAAGCTAAATTTTTGATCCTCTGTCACCCAGGTATTTTGATTTCACCCAGGTTACGCACATCACCACAACTCGCAATGTGACCTACACAATTTTTAAAAAGGTATCGCCCTTTGTGAATTTGCATTATTTAAAAGAGGTAAATAAAGCCGATGCTAAAAAGGCCAAATAGGTACTAAAACAAAAAAAGAAAAATGACTGTTCTTTAGTTGATAGAAAGCGCATCAAACAAAACAGCAGCCTTAAATTAAATGGGTTAGCAGACTAATGGATGTGCAAGTTGTTCTACCTCATCCACCTAAACTTACTCTGTTATATTTTCCCAACGGAGAGAATTGCGGAAACTAAAGATAGTGATCTCTACTGATATGACACTGATATATGCCTTGAAATTTCGTTTTTAAGCTATTTTTCATGTTTTCAGTTGGGTGATTTTTGGAGCATTTGACATTTTATCAGTCAAATTATCTTCCACAAAATATATTTTTGGTTAAACAAAGTTAAACCATGCCTTAAACCACGCATAAAACATAATGTTGTGATTTATCAATACATTTTGAGGACATTTGGCCACTCCATCAACACTTGCACTTTAGAGTAGCAAAAATTCCTAGTGGAAAATTTAAAGACGATTTGGCGAGCATACGTTAGTTTTCGATAAATTCTCATCAGGCCTTTACATTTATATTACTGTGTAACTTAAGGTGACTACAAATGCTAACCAGCCCGCCGTAGTCTCCGTTGCAGATCTGGGATGTACAGGTAAATTTTTCACTTTAAATATGACAAATTCAAGCAATAGCTAATTTTTTTACTCGGTGAGCTTTTCAAACTTCGTGCCCAACCATTGCTATTAAATTTGTGTCCATGATTTTCCTATACAAACCTCTGTGGTTTGATCGTTGTTAATTCTCAAAACCGGTTTTGTCTCTTTAAAAAATACAAAAATGTAGGCTTGATTAAATTTCGAAAGGCTTTCGCACTTTTTCGGCATTTTCTGATGTTCATTTCTCTAATGCATTAACCAAAACGCAAATTTCCTGAACTTTTATCCTTTTGCACAAACAGTTTCTGGAGCCTTTGGGTCTTCTTTTGGTATACTTGTCTTCTAAAATGTTGAAAGACAATACGTTATTCGGCTCTATTAAGTAACAGTTAGTGTCACTGTTTACCTACAAATAAAAGCGTTTCGATTGGAATTGGGTGTTTAATTTTTCTCGGTACCACAGAAGTCAAAGTACAAATTTGAATATTTTATAAGTTGCTGGGTATGATTTTGATTATACATATGTCAAATAAAAAACCTTAAGACAGACAAAATGAATGAATTACAAAGCACGTAAAACACGTAGATCATTATTATAAAAACATCCACTTTTCATTGTAGTTTTTACGCCTATTTTTAAATGGGCATGCAGAAAAGTTGTAGAAAGCTGCCATTAAGTCACCTACATACAATTAACCAGTGTTTTTTATAGGTCTCAAGAAAGCCTTACCGATTGCTCCGTTATGCAAAGTTTCTTCTGACATTTTGGGAATCGTTAAATGATATACTATAAAATACAAAATGATTCGGCAAACTAAACTTTTACTTACCACTCCGTTTTGTGTTACATTAAGTCGATGCAGGTTAAACCTTGATGATATTTTTTAAAGGGCAAGACGGTCAGTAGTCCCACAAACTGTTTTTTTTGCATCAGAGTTAAATCTTGAATTTCTATTGAAATTTCTGCATGAGAAGGTTTGATTCATGTTTCGAAAACCTGTCAGCTCACTTTTTGAGTTATTTTATAGTCTTAATTTTACCACCTCTGACTAGATTAAAGCTTTTCTGCGTCCAGTCATAACGGACATGAGGGTTCTTTTTTATTTTATTCCTCATTAAAATATCATACTTCATGCAATTATCCCCTTCAGTCAAAGGCGAAAGGTTATATTTTGGGAAAAAATATTATATGGCAATAAGAGTTTTGAAAACGTCTCATGTGTCGGACACATGTTTGAACCAAGAAACATATTTTAGCTTTTGCAAATTTTAAAATCTATACGCGTTTGGTGTCAAATATGAAAAAAAATATTTTTAAGTCATCAGTAACGATTGAAAACAAAGTTAAGCATGAGCAAGTATACTTTCAAATTGATTTTATTATGTTAATGCACTAATGTTTGATGTAGAAAAACTTTTTGATTTGAATCGCAGATCATCTGTTAAATGCAGTCAAAATTTACACATATTTGACTAGCCATTTCAAAATAAAATAGCATCGTTTGTCTTGGCTCTTTAGACCCAGTGTTCAAATTTTAATACACAGGCACCTATTAGCAGAAGGAGCCTTCGTACTTAAACTGAACTTTGATAGTTTAATTAGTGAATTTGTTTACTTGGATGAACTCCAGTATGTTCTTTTACATGTAATTTACTTTTTTTCACTTTACCTAGAAAGAGATTATACTTCATTCCTGAAATTGCAGTCAATCCAGCAGTTGCTCTTGCGCTGCCAGTGGGTAATAATTGTACTGCCAGGTCAGGAAGAGCATGCCGTAGACTGGATTTCGGAACAAAAACCTCCCGAGCTTGAAGCAAAAAATGAGAACCAAGCCATTGGGGTGACTGCCACAAGCAAGTATGCCATTTTACTCATCCAACTTGTGGTAAACGCCAATTTAACACAACAGTGAACAGCATTTAAAATATAATTGACCATTGTTTGATGGTTTTTACAAAATGATATCTATCGCGGTTATTTACATTTTATGAATTTAGTTGCAATAAACATTCCACCTAGGCTTCATGTGGAATTCAGTATTATAAGTTTTTACGCTGTTAATAGATTTATGAACTGAAATATTTTATCCCAAAGTTTTGGTAGTTTTTAGCACAAGATAACCAGTGCCTAAGTACATTCTTAAAGTGCCTCTTTTAGTATATTGTTTGATAAAGGCAAACTATTAGCTATAACCATAAATAGTTTTGCATTTTTATTTAGATAAATAAATAATATACTCTTTGTATCCAAGACTGCTTTATGGGGTACTTGACAAAAAATGAATAATTTTATAAGATGTTAAATGACCGTTATCAAGCGCCTATGCACGATATCGAAAAGATGTTGTCCCAGTATTTTAAAATATGCTGCTTATACAATATTTGTATACATGTTGTAAACTCGTGCTAAATGATCGCAGAATAAATATGCTTCTTCTAGCCGTTTTTGGTATGCATGTCAAGTAAGCTTGAACTTTATTTCCCGATAAATTATTACTTGAATTTTAAAGGAGTTTGAACTGTTCCTGAATTTCCTCGGGATTTAGCATGCAAAGAGTAGAATAACCTCTCAAATTGAGCAAATTCAACGAGCCCTTAAATAAATTTTATTGCAATAAGTTAAATCAAATAGTTGGAATTTGGTATCTGCACAAAGTCATTCGTCTTTCAGAACGCAATCCTATCCGAGCTTTCAAGATTTGGCCATGGACGTAATGGAAATTATAGTAATATTAAGGTAAGATTTTAAAATCTTTTCCATATGTGGTCATTGTTTTAGACTCATTTATGTCCAAATCGGTTCTGTCTTATTATTGGTGGTATCTTCGGAGGAGGATATCAACTTCATTAGCATAAGGGAATAAGCTTTGCTTTTACTCTTTTTGGTAGCACTCTAATTAAGGACAAGTGGTCAATATCGAAAATACAACGGTAACTCAAAAAGAAGGACGCTGATATAAAAGTATAAAGCGATGCAGTTTGTGAAGTATATGTAAATTCCCTTAACATTCACTGAAAACTCAAATATTTTCATGCTTTTTCGAAAACCCAATTAAATTGAACTAGCTGCAGGTAAATGAAAAGGTAAAAAATATGCAAGAAGTATTGGCGGTAACATTAGTTGAAGTACTTTTAAGAGTTTCATGCATTTTTGTACAAGCCAATAAATAAATACAACAGCGCTAGCCCAAGAACGATGGAAAACATTAAATTCTTTTCAATTACTATTCTCCACGATTATCTGTCATATGCACTCAGGTACCTACTTATTTTGGAGCAATGATGTGCAAAACCAGTATGCAGGAATTTGGGAAACTTTGTGCATTTGAGTTGCCTGTAAAACCGATGGTATCAGTGAAACGTTTTAGTTGATTTCGGTTGAAGTTGTTTAGCTGATAATGGCTAATTAAAATCACATACCAAGTGACTATACAACGACTAAATGTTTGGAATATAATTAAAATATGAAAAAACAACCATGCCATTTTTTTGCTTGTAGTCATGTTTTTGTAAAATTGGCATGCCTTTTTGCCTCAGCGTAAGCTATTAAAATTCCGAGTAAGAACTAACGGTTTCCAATGTCATAAGTCAACTTTCTGCAAAAAACGGTGTCTGTGATTTAGGATTATCAAAACTAAAATGAGGACGTTTTTAAAACCTTTCGCCTGTTTATTTAGCTCTCCGGCGTTTTTTGTTGCTGATGCCTGGTTAACCCGTAAATGCTGAATCCACTAACAACGATACCTACTTAATTTAGAAAGTTAATGATTCTCACGTAGGTCTGTGATTAATGAGTGCTTAAGCGTAAAGGGTAAAATTCCTGCAAGGCACTATTTCAGAGTATTTTGCCGGTTAATTCTCAGGCGTTGTTTCTATTTCAAAGCAAATTCGGAGAAAAAATAAACAAATTTCGCCGCCCAGGCATTAACTTAAGTGATCCAACACTTTATGTATCACAAAATAAAAGAAATACTTGAAGTAGTTTAGATAGTAGTTCAATTATCTAACTTAACTTCGATCCATTGTGTGATAATAAATGTGTGATAAAGCATTCATATAGTCATCAGCACGAATGTGAAACATAAGTTGCCGAAATAAATTTAAACAAAAAGTTGAAAATAAAGACAACTATCTATGGTCATTGCATATTAAAAAATAAATTGTTCAATAGGAAACCTGCCTAGGGCATTAAAGAGATAATGTTTACTCGAAATAACTGGCTTATGGCCCATTCTATGCGATCAAATCACGCCAGGTGAGGATTCATTACTATACGAACACGCCCATCTAGTAAAACTCCTTTTTATTCCCACACCATGCTCACCAGCATGTCAGATCAAAATCGCCTTTTTATCTACCTGTCACATTAGATATGCAAGACAGCTTACTTATTGAAAATTTTATCTTTTTAATCAGTAAATGAAATCAAGCTGTAGAAATAGAGATAATTAAATCATATGTCACTATTTAATTCTACAAATCTCGTCACTTTGCCTTATTCAAATTAGTGGGATTGTCAAACAACTAATGTGATGCAGCTTAGGTTTCTAAAATACGCCCATATTGGATGAAATACACCGCAGAAAACGCTACCGTATACGGTGGATTAAGACTGACCTGGAAGTGGTCGGTCAATTTGCGGTTACTTCGGGAAATTGGTAATGTTTAGGAACGGTACTCTGGGTAAAACAGAGGTTTTTCTACTGTCGTTATTACTATGCGTTCGGGCACTAATGTGCACAGAGGTACTGACCAGATTTTCGTAAAAGAAAGAGCTTCTGATTTTCTGTAAACAGCTGGCTTCCTCACATACTGATATTTTGCAGATACAGTAGCTGAAAATCAATTTAAATATACCAACGTTTGATTGTGCTAAAATTTTCCTTGTAACGTTCGGCTATGGTGCACATGGAAATCTTGATCAAGTCAGAATCTGCAACTGTATAGTGTCGATTATTCATCATGTGGCCTAATGGTAATAAAAAAAGTAGATGGTTGATCAACGCAAGTTGAAAATTGATCATACGGGGAGGAGGGAGAGTCATAAAACATGTCTGAAACAAGAAATTAATGCAGACTATTTCTGTCGCGTATGCAAGCACAAAGTTTAGTTGCTTAAAAGTACAGCTACAGTCTCTATCGTCTCAAGTATTCACTGGGGTGTCTAGCCGATACGTTATAGAGAACTCGAAATGTTTGGTTAATGTCTAACCAGATGAGCCAAAATTGCATCAGAGTTGATGGTGTGTTTTGATGGGGCTCTCGCATCCGTTTGGATAGGCATCTAGTCATTCAACAAATTTATACTTGTACCACAGGTGTCAATCAAGGTTAAGATACACATTGGACAAATCTTAAAGGGAACCCTTTGCATACCTTCGTCGGAAAGAATCGAAGCACTCAAAAACATGTGTTTAATGTAAGATGCTTGGTAGGTGCGTGAAATAGCACAGTTCAGATGTTGTTTTAGAATTTTTTGTAGGTACATCGAAACGGCAGTGTGAGGAAGAGCCCCTGTTTTGCAGCCTTGGGTACGACCGTATTGGGCGAATATTCTTTCATATATCTCGTGACAGATTTCAAGGGAACCATTTTCCTGTGCCGTTTATTATAAAGGCTAGTTTGTTGTCCAGGGGTTCCGCATTGTAGTATCTTCTAGCTCGATTGGAAAGGCAGCGAAAACAGTTCAGTTTTTTGACCTAGAGGAACACAACAGTAAAGATATTTATAAGATTCTGTCCGGTTTTTTTCTTGCGAAATAACCTTCTAAGAATTATTCGATAAACCATCTGCTAAGTTTCACGTTCATAAAAGGAAGTCATTCATACTTTCTTTTTTCTGAAGTTGAAGGTTAAGGAAGTCTAGTGCGTAATTCATATCCGCTATCACAAAAATGTCCTCATAATACCGCTTTCATAAGCAAACCACTCACAAATATGAAGATATGGTCTCTGACAGGCAGTAGCGTTGGAAAACTGCCAACATAAAAATATCTGATGCCCAACTGCAAATTTAGATTTTTTGTCAACAAAATAATTTACCAGTATAATTCTTAAAAGAGCACGTGGTTAAGAAAAAAACTTTCGCTTGCTAATTAGAACATGCAAGGCCTGGGATAGTCCGGAGTGAGAAATCGAAGCTCGGCCCCTCCCATGAGTTTGTAAAGGCTACACAAAACTAGCTCGAGTTTACTCATATTAATGAATTGCTTTTATTTTTAAGACTTGAAAAGATCAGGACTGTTAAATAAGAAAAAAAGTGGAACCCAATGTATGAACACGATTTGCGAAGTTGTAAGTCAACCAGATCTGTCTACCGGAACGGGATCGGGAAAGTATTCAAGCTGGCGCAACACCACTCGTTCTTGTGCACATTTAAATGACAAATGTTAGCATTGTAAACTGAACAGGAAACTAGCAGACCTAGGCAGTGGACGGGCTTGCTACACACAAGAGGCTGTCTATTCACTAGTTGCTGATTATAAATTATTGCAAGAACACTTTGGCATTTGCAAACTTCCCTAATAATACTGCAGTCAAATTATCAACAAGGAAAACATTCGTTCAATTCTTACAGCAACAGGGCCTAGCTTATTTCTTCTTCTTTTGCAGCAGAAAAGTATTGTGTTCAACATGCAAATTTCTCTCGCAGTTTATACTGATCACTGTTTTGCCAAGGCTTGTACTTACAATGGGCCGTATGGGAGGTGGGCTGGACTAACAAGAGGGTCAAATTAAGGTACGGTACGCGTTAATCGGCCTGCACATCCGTAACATTTCCCACACATTATGTTATGGTGAAAGGCCTAGACGTAGGCTCATACCGTGCCAGCCATTTGCGTCCCATTAGATGGCTGAGTGGCTTGGAAAACGAACTGGTGCATGGAAGAGGGAAGAGAAAATGAAGTTAACGCTGGGTACTCTGACCTCATGACATTTTATCGCATTTAATCACTATAATAGACATGATTCGTTTTCAATTTATCATAACACTAAACTTTGGGGCTTTTGAAGGGTGCGAACTGCCGGTACACATTGGTTCTCTCCAAAAGGATAGTCAGGCTGCCAACGTTACCTAATGTGGCCTCTATGGCACACCAATTTCGATGTCATCCAAGGCGACCACGTCCTGTTTCTATGAAGACCTGTCAATCCTGTTTGGTCTCGGTCGTGTGGAGCCCGCGTTGATAGATTGTTTGGTTTTTTTATCCACTACATCCGATCCTGCTTCCTTTTCTTCACTTTGTTTTGGCCCAGACCCAAACGGATAAAGGGGGAGAATGCAAGAGAGACTGCAGAAGTCTGCTAGCACTATAAACTAATTGACGTGCAAGTAACCGTACTGGCACTTGCCATGCTGCAAAGAACAAGGTAGTCATAATCGTTTGTGACGGTCAAATTGAAAAGGCGCGTTTAAATCTAAAACATCGTGCTCGGGTATATATTGTACAATTGTATGCTTTTTCAGGTTGAACCAAGTCGTCCTTTTTGGAGAGGGTCTCGGTGCAAACCTTCTGGCTCAAGTTGCAGTAAGTGGTATGCCACTCTACTCACGATACGTGGTGCAATCTGCCTTTCGTATTCATGTAATTTTATAGATGATATTTTACCAACTTTTTGCCGGGGAATGAAACTGTGATTGATCGCTTGCCCTCCCAACCAACCCTTTACTCTAAACGACCTTTATGAAATTCAAAAAAGCTAGCCTTCAGATCGAATATGCATCAAAACAGTTCAAGCATTTATTGGTAGTAACACTGGCCTACAACCTAGTACATACTTAAAGGAATAGTAAAATGATTATCTCGCAGACGTTATTTAACAAGCGTCTGTAGAAAAAACTGAAACTTTAAATGGGCGCTCACGATATAAACAATTTACTAAAACCCTTAAATTGCTGACTATCTCGATGTTGTCCTATCTTCGAAAATCGACCAGCAATAATTTTGCATGAGTCGTGACTTTTGACATTCTAATATCTCATGATCAGTGTAAACCTGGGATTTTTGAAATGCCTAGCTCTGCAAAGTTATTTGTGGTAGTTTTCTTAAACAATATATGGGTTTTAATCTCTGAGCACAAAAGCTATACGGAAACTGTCTATGCTGTTGAAAAAAATAAATCCTTGAACACAATTCATATCTAATTTGGAATATTCGCGATCGCAGCCGGAAGGGTGAGAGCTTGTGGTTCAGCAAAACAAATTTCAGTTTAGTTTTCACAAAATACAGAGCCTCAGCTCCATCGGGCCTGACTGGCAAAGACAGTTAACTCACAAATAGAGAGTTAAGTCACTCTTACTTTTGTAGAATGAGAAGGTACCGACATGTGCTACGTCTAAGCGTCTGTAGGAGAAAATGGCATCCAAAAATACTTTAACACAGACCACCAATATAGTTATGCCTTGGTTTTACACCATTTTACGTTACATTGAAATTTGATGTTTTTGGAAGATTGGAGTAATTCATTTAACCCAGTTCGGAAAAGCATGGCCACTTCGGTGGGATTAGAAAACATGTCAACAAAGGCAAGGTGTTAATAAAATCAACGTTCCAATAACCTGAGTTAAAAGGTACCACTGAAAGTCGTAAGTTTAATCACACTTGAGTTCAGTTGCCTGCCCAAATAAATTATATAAAACTGCTGAAACATACTTAGTAAAGGCGCCTGATAGTCATCTTTTCGATTCTTATTTGAGTACTTAGAAAATCTTGATTGAGAAACCAGCTTACTTTACCGGAAACGGTGAATTCCACTTAGCTGCAGCTGGCTGGGCAGGTAACCTGACCCGAATGTGATTAAACTTGCGGATCTTCGTAAGACCTGTTATCTTAGGTGGTTCAAGCGGTGATTGCACCCAAGCCTTACTCTTGCTTTCGTAGGATCTAATGCTAAACAGGCACCCGAACCTTTTACAAGTGGGTCAAATAAATTTCAATTTAAATCAGATCTGAAAATAACATTTCTGATAATCTTTCTTCACGCTTGTCTAAAATCGGAGCTAACTTACAAATGATAGCATATAGACGTTTAAAAATCGTTTGATCAACTTCGACAGTTTTGGCTTTTAAACCACTAAATTTCTTAGGGTCAACCTTTAACTTCGGAAATACGAAACAATTCCGCTTTACCAAATAGTTCACTAGCAAATGGTGCACAGCTACCTACTACACACCCAAAATTTAAGGAGCAATAGCATTTTAAATCGGTGGGGTTACACCGCATGTGGTTTAAAATTTTCATTCTTTAGGTTTTTAGATGAGGTTGCTGGAGTACTCAGATCATTTTAAAACAGGTGTATACAGCAGGATTTATTGGTACCAACAAAGTTCGTCACGGCATATCAACTGCAACCCATCTTTGCTTAACTCCGATAACGAATGGAAGTAAACAGCAGTATGAATTTACGAAAAATCAATGCATAACAGCCAGGGTCACAGGTCAACGCAAAGAATAATCAGGTCAATGCGTTAGCTGAAAACTTCAGAGGAACCGTCGCTTGATTGTATAAAAATATTGTCCCCTTTAAAGCGTAAATATATCATAACTGGCTTTTTCGGAACATAATGTTCCGTCACTTTTGGCCGTAAGGGGTAGATGTATGTTTGAATCAAGTGTGCAGGATATCCACAGTTAAGTAAAGCTAATTTGATGTGGGCGATTTCTGTATTTAGGGTTTCACTAGAGCAAAAATCTCTCGCTCTTTGACAAAATGTATGTACCAGATTTAATTTCCATTGTACTTATACAAAGCTTTTAAAGTGCAAGTATAGCCCTTTCCAGGTATTTTTGTGGAAGACAGAGCGCCTTATTGAGCCATCATCCTCTTTTAACATGAGGACGTCTAGGAAGGGTAGCGTGTTGCACTGTTCCATTTCCATTCTGAATAATTTCTTAGGATGCAATATATTCATGGTAGTAAGAAGGTCCTTAGCGTCTTTCTTGTTATCAACAATCGTTAATATATCACCCACGTATCTTCTGTATAATGTTAAAATATTAAATTTGGAAGACACCTTTTCTTCTACTTGACCTATAAAAACGTCGGAGTGGACTTCCCATTGTGACTCTAGCAATTTGTTTATAGAGTTGCCCATTAAACAGTAGTTGAACATTTTTGGTGCAGTGCTAACAATTCACATAGAACTTCGGGCGACAGACGGGTTTTAGCCACATGGGCGCATACAACATCTATTGTTTCATCCAATGGTACATTTGTAAATAACGATTCCACTTCCAAGAAAATCATGCCATTGCCGGCGATATTTAAGCGTTTAATTTTTTCAATTATATGAAAACATTTTTGTGGTATATATGAACCAGTTTTAATACAAATTGTAGAAAGACAAACTTCCACAGCTTGCACACTTTCACAATGAAATTTAGGTAGCTATCAAATAAAATGACAGAATAGTATGAAATGTTGGTTCAGCAGAAATATGTAAAAATTATAAAGAGCTAAATATGTGTAGAACAATATATCCGGATAACCAAAAGTTGTAATGGAGGATAGTGGAGAATAATATGAATAAGGATCTCCACAGAAAACTAAACTTTGTAAAACTCAGTGTAAAATGTTTTATGAGTTAAGCACGTTTGTGTGATTTCTATTGAGATCGAGTTTCTGTCGTTTTACTAATTATACTTTTACGGCGAATTTACAGATAATATTTTCCTTCACCCGTTCCGTTTTTGTTTGATAAGTTAACATATCTATAAAAGGGTTTTTTTCGTGAATCATGTCTTGAAAATTATAAGCAAAGCGTTTCATTTAACTGCCAAGCGAGAAGACCCTCACTGAGGAAGTGACATATCAAAGAGTGCTGGGGAATTTGAAATCTTCAAATATGACAACTAGGAAGATAATTCAGGAAAGCATAGCGTATTCAAATCAGGACTTGACGCATAAAAGCATTTTACCTTCCGTAACTGCTGTTTTTCCCGAAATCATTGTGTAAACCCTCTGAGAAGAAGCAAATTTGTATACTAGTGACATATTTGTTGCTGTTTTTTAACTTCAGGCGAATAGTTGACAGCCTTTTGTAAGTTCGACTATAAAAGACGTCCGTATTGAACCTTTTTTGACTTTAAAAAAGCCTATGTATAGTTCATTTCATAGTTTTCTTGTAATATGCAGTGCCTTTCACTACCGAATGCTCACATATATATTCACATGCCACCTCACATTACTTAGAACGAGCTGACTGGTAATCATAACGCTCTCCAAATGTAGGTAACTTATTCCATCATTAGTAGTTCAAACGCAGTTGACTAAAACTGCCTTTCTGTCACGAAGATGAATTCATTCAAATCTGCTTCGTGGTTCAAACCTGCGCACTCGCTTATCTTGGTCGAGTCCACCATAACAACTTCTTATGGTTTCCTCAAATTTCTGGCAGTCAAGTTCAAGAACACAGCCGATTTACGACTAAAGTTATGACTGACTGAACAGGTAATACAGTGTTTATACACTTTGTCAGGCCGAATTAGTCCGCTTTAAAACCATATTTTAGAAAAATACAATTTGCTACAAATTATTATAATATAGGGTTCCCTGCAAAAATTACCATGCTAAGATTGAAAATTCAGTTGGCAAACACGTGCTTTTAGTAAGTCACCATCAGGCCGTTACAATTACATGAAGAATTGAGTCGTGAGCCATGTACAGAGTTTATATGTATCTTGTGTGTGGGGAAGATTTGGAGTTAGTCCTAACGCTCGTTCTTACGTCGTCTACATGACGGAGTCGGCGTATGGAGTAAGGAGCAGTGGATGGCGAAGGGTAGAGTTCTCTGTGAGCGTCAAATGTGCAGAGTGCGTGTGAACGTTGTCAGGGCGTGGGATTTCTCTCTGTGTTTGGGGAAAACCAGTTGTTACTATGTAAGTTGTACTTCAATGAAACGTAACATATAAACTGATTTTCAAAATTTTATAAATTAACAAAAACCCTTTATTTAAAATCCCAATATCTCATATTTTATCTCGTTTAAAAACTACTAAATTTCATATTTGGTCAGAATGTTTCATGAGTTCAGGTTATTTTTATGAGGTTCGACACCGCTTTTTTCAGGAAAAGCCAACCATTTACTTCAAGTCACACTTTTCTGTATATCTGTCAGAGTGCCTGACATTTGCGCACACAAATCTTCAATCGGAGCAGCTTTAGTAAAGGTGGTTTGAAATAATAATCGCTTCGACCTTTAGACTTACGTGCAATATTTTAGTACCTTATCAAGCTGTAATTTGGTGCCAAAATAATGATTAATTCTTCATTATCCTTGGGTGAGCGGGAAAAGTGTAAGGCAATAGGTTGTGGGCTTGCGTACGGTTTCTTGACTGCATGTTGCATAAAGGCCATCATAACCATTGTCATTCGCCACATCTAGTGAAATATGAGCAGATATTTTAAAGTACGTACTTTTTCTTTCATTGTGGGCTAAAAATATTGAGTGCACATCAACGCAAAAAAGGAGACCTATCGTACATATATTTTTGTTATTTGGTTTTAAATAAAGTGACAGTAATGTTGGATTCTGTCAAACTATTTTCAAATAAGCTTGATAGTATTTTGCAATTGAGAGATAATGTGGGATTTATTTCACCTCGTTTTATCCAATCTAGATTCTGGATGACATTCATGTATTGGGAGCAGTTTTGCTGCACTGTCGTGGTGTTTTTTCTGGTCCTTTGGCTACCATGAAGGACAAAGCAAGTTTTCTATTTTTAAATTTAATATTTCTGATTGATGGATGGTACCTAAGATAAACCGTGATTACATATTTGCCCAACATGCTTAGTGTTTTACGTGAAAACACAAGGTAGTTAATGAAATGGAAAAAATTGCCTACAAAAGGGAAATATATTGCTGGTGATTTACGTTTTAACAACTTACAGAACAAACATTTGTACCGAGCAGATTGAAGAATTCTTAGGTGGTCGTTTGTAAGCACTAATATGTCCTTGTGAAAAAACCTATATTCACCCTCTGGGTGTTAAAAGACTACAGCATGCCACCTAAAAGTATGACTTGGTTATAGTTGCAAAATTCACCTAGATGAACAGAAGGTTCTTTTGACATGCATACAAAGCTCTATCCTTAAGTGTTGGCTATTTAGATAAAAACAGGAGTCGTATACAAGATTCCATGTAACAGCTGCAATGCGGTGTATTGTGGTCAGACAGAAAAGTCAGCCTCCACGCGCATACATGACCATCAATTGGCATTTAGGTGGCGAGACCACTCGTCTCAAGTTTCTATGCATACGCTGGAAACTGGGCAAAAATTTGCCTGGGACAAAACCTAAATTATTGCCCCCTGTCCATCTTAGAATAGCCGATAATATTTGGAAGCCATTTACTCAGATAACTCAGGCCTTAACCGACATTTTGAATTGGACTCTGTGTATGGCAACCTGAAAGAAAAATGGAAGAGTTGACAGCCAATCAACACGGAAGTTCACCCAACAATGACAGCCATTGACACGAACGACTAAGCAATATCGATTTTTCGGCACGTTTTAGATTTTTACTGTTTCGAACACTTTCTTCACGTCTGACGACGACCTGAGGAGCCAGCGTCGAAAGTTTACCTTATAAATTTTCTTATTGTTTCCCAAAGAACTTCTTTGCTTCGATGTTGGTGAAGTGAATTCCGGGCCTCAAAACTCGTTTCTGAGAGGTTTGGCTCTTGGTACTGCGTGTTCATTTGCAGTTAGCCCTATTCGAACTGATCCGAGCCTTGTACAAATTGCCTACTAGGCGGGACGCAGTTGAGTGTGTCAGTCGAGGACCAACTTTCAAGTATCAATAAGGCTAACTTCCCATTGGCTGAGCCGATCTCTTTCGCTTTCTTAACGGTGAAACCATGTTTAAGCTGTTGTGTGTGGGGAAATAGCAAAGACACCTCGTCCTTGCGGTTGATAGTTGGTGTGTGTACAATTTTGTGCCAAGGCACTTCCCCGTTTCACCAAAATAATTCAGATTGAAATTCTGTCATGGTATATTCTAGACCACTGCCGATTTTTATTTTACTGGTAGCGGGTCTTTGGGTTTCAAGACTTGATGTACGATTGTGTATTCTGATTTTGGGTGCCACGGCGATCCCAATAGGTTTTATGATCCTTCTCCTAACCTCTGAAACCTCCTAACGAAGGGGAGGGGGGGTTGCGAGCCAAAATTTTTGCTTTTCTCCACTAGTTTACTCAAAATGAGGCTTGCTGAGACATTTGAGGATGACCGACTTGCGATAACAGTTGGCTTTAAAAAGGGCATTTAAGAATGTATTTCCCGAAAACAATATGGTAAGGGCAACCAACAACCCAACCGCCTGCATGTCCTCGAGCTCCTAGAACTGTGTCTTAAGACCTTCTTTACATTCATCGACCAGGTCTACAAATATAAGAAAAGGGAACCTACTTTCTTGTCTCTTTCGGGAAGCAGTTTGGCAGAGGCTCGAGTGGCTGGTATTAAACTCGTACCTTCCAAAGTTCTGGATGAAAAATACGTCGGTGACACTGTCTTCATAATCATGAGGAATTACGCGTTGGTTCTCCTGGTTTGTGAACCGTGGATAATCCATAGATATTGACGATGGTTGGCTCGGATTGACTTAGGGATTTTGCAATATCTCCTGAGAACTGCTTCGTAGCTGTAGGATGCTTCTGCATTTCATCTATAAATGACATTTGTCGCTTGTTAAGGTCCTTGGAAACAGGCCTATACGGTGTGTTATCTTCTAATAGACAGAATTTTCAGATTTTTGCCTAATTTTTTATAAATCACAGTTAGTCCTCCTTTGTTTGCGGGGAGTATGACAGTTTTGTCAGTTTTTAGCTATTTTAATGCTTCCCTTTCTTCAGGTGATAATGATAATGGTACCTGTATTTTGCCTATTTACTCCTCTGTCGTCAACCTTGGGAACCAGCACCGTAAATGTACCAAGAAAGTTTCCAATTTTTCCCCATATGATCTTTCTTTCGAAATACATATTTATGCATCTCCAAGTTTATTATAGAGTCCTACTAACAGCAAAAATTAAGTAGAACATTTATATCGCATAAAGGATTATACACAAATAGTAGATTTAAAAACAAACTGATAAGCCGACCTCAAGGGCACGTTGGTGCATCTAAATTTGATGTATATATCTTTTGGGTTTTTGTCTACAAGCTCCTAAGTCATTTGCGTCCTGACTTTTTTTCGTGTTTTAATTTTGGAACACGATTTAGTAGACACAAAGTATTTTAAAATACCGTTTGTTTTGAAAACTTTATCATAATCATCTTGTTAAATTCGCTTCAGATTATGTGGGCTTGGTTATAAAAAAATGGTAAGCAAATAGTAAGTGCACTTAATGGGTAGAAAGAGTTCATATGTGCAGTGGGTAAGTAAATAATGCCTGGCTTTCATTGCGCAGATAATTTACCAATCATTTGCTCTTGCTGTTTAGCAAAAACACAAAAAAACGGAGGGCACGTTTTGTGCATAGTTCACATAAAGCAGACCAACCACATAATCATTGAAAATATTTTATATCTGGCATAGATTTCCCATATACCTCATCCTCAACTTGTGCTTGCTTCTTTTTAACACGTACTTACATGGCAAACTGCATATTGCTCAAGAAAACGTGGGTCATTATTAAAATGATTTATCTATGTAAACGCAGTAAGTGATTTTTTAGATTCGCTAGATAGGTAAGATTATTTTGAAGGCAGTTTTACGTCTTTTTTCAGGTGAAACAATGGAGAGCCAAAAAACTACCGATGGATGCGTACACGGAAAAACAATTTATTGACCACCGTTTTGGATGCGTATGCTACCTTTCATTTTAGAAAAAAATCATTTCAAAACTGAACCATAACCCAAAACTCTTAAAGACCGTTCACCTTATTCTATAAAGGGTTTAGGTTCTCAAATTGATTGCTCTTATTAGGAAGATAAAATAGTGGGAATTGAGCGCGATATCACTTCATTCAGCTTTGCCTCTACGGAGCCTCAGCTGATTTTTGAACACCATAAATTTAATCGAATAAATTATGCCTAATACACGTAAATTATCAGTGTGATATCATATAACTGAAACATGTACGCAGATTAGCTCATAAAAGAGGAAACAGACAGGTTACGCTTGAATTTGTCCTCAAAATTACATGAAATGTTAAGCTAAAGTGACCCAATAATACCTTTTAGATAAATAATGAAAATGTCTCCGAGACGCTCAAGGATGCTATTGGAGAATTCAAACGCCGTCTGTATTCTGATCTCAACATACGAAACTTAAAGTGCCTTTCAGTCGTATACGAACAGTAAGACAAATTTTCTTTGAAAGTGCACGATTTTATCTCAACTTGGTGTTAGTTGGTTGCTTTATTACTCTACTTTAGAAACCTTTATATTTTTCATTTATTCAGATATTTTCTAAAGTAAACTCATTTGATTATAGTGTTATGCTTTTTCCCTTCACATGCAGGCGTGCGTCTTTGCTCGAACAGCTTTCGAGTCTGAGGTAAGAGGAACAATTCAACTGAGTCCCCACTGTTGCACAGTTAACGCTTACCACTTCACTATGGATGAAGAATAAAACATCTTGCTTATTTACTTTTCCAACATCATTTATTTGTGCAGTTGGTGATATAAACCTGCAATTAACTGGTATATCTGATGTGGTAAAGGGCATTAGAAACTATTACTTCATATGTATAAACTTCCAAATTTGAGTCGTTCGTGTGTGAAAGGGCCATTCGGGTTTGCTGTAGGTTTAATGAGAAAACCCGCATACATGCTCCGCCGTTGCTCCACAGGTCCGTTCATCCTCCTGCAATATAGTGAACAGGCATCAACTTTGGGGAATGCATGCATTTATTTATCCAAGTATAAAGTAAAATGATCGCTTTGCAGAGAATATTAGTTACGGTACACAGAAAATTTCCGACCAACCAGGCTCACCTTCCTATGAGTACCGTGCTTTCCAAATTTTAAGATCGCAGTAAAACTCCAAAATTCACTGGGTGCTGGAGAAAATTACATCGACGAGGTGTATGACAATTAACTTGAGCTCAGTGTGCCCAGAATATTCATCACACTATTTACTACACCAAGTGTGATTCCAATAGTCGAGACGTTTGCGCTCGTACAAGTTTTTTTTACCATTCAGAAACGTCTAGTTGAAAGCCATGTGATTACAATTTTGTAGCAATGAGAACTTTGGATGGAATTACTGTATTTTATATGTTCAGATAAGTCATCTCTTACCAATTAGAAGGTCTCCCTTCTTGGGGTTAGAGTTTACCGAAATCTACTCACTATCCAAATGATGCACGCTCAGAACAGTAACTGGAGATATGTACATTAATAGAGCGTTCATATCTGGTTCATTTGCATTCTGTTCTAAAGTTGTCCAATACTGTTCATCGCCGGAAAGAATTTCCTTTATGCGAACGGGCAAAGAAATCTCATTGAGGCATTGAAAAAACCACAGCAGCCAAAATCAAGCAGATGGATTGAAAGCATAGAGTACGAAGGCACCGTTAATCCTATGATTGAAAAGGTAGGTTCATTTGATTTTTCTGTGTTTGTGCTGAAAATTGAAACCTGACCTCGTGTTGCCCAAGGTATAATCTTACTGTTAGTCTAAAACAATGACGGAAATTTATAAGCACTTTAGTTTATCATGCGTATGGCCAAAACGAAGGTGCCTGTAAAATAAAAGACTGCAAAAACTAGGTGGGCGTGATATTTTTCAAATGGTCTTCGAACAAACGTTGCGTATGATGTCTCGAATACGATGATGGAGACAACTAAAGAAGTCATCGTTGGTGGTCAAATGGGGTGATTGCTCATGCATATTATAATATTTTCAGGGGACAAATACATAATATTGATCATCGAAGTACTTTTATTAACCTAACAACCGTGTCTTTTTCTTCGACCTGTGAAACAAAACTATTCCGAGTAGCCTGTTCAATTGACGAAAATCTCATAGTTAGAATATTTGTGGGTAAATATTTATAACTCCGAAGGACTTTGGTTTTCTTTGCTCTCCCACAATATTTTCTATTGTGGATATTGACGTTGTTTTAGGTCCTGGGTACGTGTCATACTAAATGTGACAATCTTGCAATACGAAAAATTCATGTTTATTTTTAAGTATTTTACTTTCGAGGGAGTAAGAATTAGAAGAATAAGAATTTACTTTCTTTGAAGAATGTAACTTGACAGAGTTGATTGACCTGAAAAAATTAAAATAGTAGACATCATTTTCTTCATATGTGACTTTTGAGGTTTATGTTACTTCTACAGAAGAAACCTAACCCTCAAAGTTAGGGATCGCAGGAACCACTGCCTCTACAAAAAAAAATAAAACAGTTTCGCTTAAAATCTAGTTGATACATTTTTTAGTTCTGCAACGGACATTTTGCGGAGAGTTTAGATGCCCTTTACATTTTTCGAAATAATTATGCTCACTTGTCTTATAATAAAATATTAATTTTTACTTATGATGGCCGAGGTATAGCCTTCAGATTTCTAACTCAGCGATTATTCTTCCCTTAAGCACACATCAGCCAGTAACGTCATAATATAGCGGAAGTAAATATGCTGTTGCAAAAATCAACCGCAAAAAATATGTGTATTTTTCATATAACTGTGCCATAGTTATGTTGATTCCAGAAGACATTTTCTCAGGGCAAGCATTAATACAAAAAAATGTTTTTTTCCTTCCTACAGGCATTTCGGGCAGATGATGAATTTAGTTTTTCGATCGCCAACTACGTAGCTGACAAGGCCAACTAGGTAGTCGACACTCGATCAGTTGTAACTTTACGCTCAGAGTAGCATGGCTATCTGCTAACTTCATACACCGCAGTTTATAACGTGCACACTTACTTGCACTACCCATATAATTGTAATTTGTTTTTATTTTTGAGATAGAAGTACATTTAAAGTGCTATGCTGGCCTAGGTGCTGAAGTTCCGTTTTTCAATCGAACCTGGTTTATAATGGTCATTATTGGATTGGGTGGCTGGCACAAATAGGAATATAAAGCTCAACTGTAAATCAGATGATTCGCTTCAGGAGTGTGTATTTTAACTAAATTACAGTATGAACTATGGCCTTTTCGTATTTTAACGCATTTGTTACCACGGTATAGTTTCCAATTTTTTAATTTCTCAAATGTCTGATAAAAAAATAGGAAATATACTGCTGCACACATGCCTACATTTGCACTTGCAAGCTCCATTGTTTGAAAAATTGGCCTCTACACATATTTTACTTTATTTTAGCCGGAAAAAGTTGCCGAACATCTGCGCTTATTTCTTCAAGGTCTTGGTTTGGGTATGCTTTTTATGCTTCTATTAAATATTCCTGATGTTTTAGTCTGATTTTAAATTCCTTCTGTAAATTCGTTCAAAGATTAGACCTTTTACTTGCAGCTTGGTAAAATACAAAGCTTCAACACCAAAGCATAGCTCGAAAAAATCCTGTTTTTCGTGGTGTTCGCTTACAATCTGCTGGTATCTAATTGCCCAAATGGATAAAGAGTATGTTCCAATTCTTACAAAAGAATTCGCCAAAAAGGATATGAAACGTTAATAATAATATAAATTTACTTACCTCGAGAATTTTTCAAAGGTAGCAGAAGATAATTTGTCGAACGTTTGCTCCATTTTATTGCAGAATAGGCATTCAGGTCACAACATATCTGGTTAGCTGTCTAGAAAACTGCTTCACCATCTGCTAAAATCATACTTTTGGATCTTCACCATGTAATATTTAGTACTATGAATTGTTTTTTCTAGCATCAGTTTACAATTCATCTTGCAACCTTATCAAAAGCCCTTACTGTGGATTGCGTACCAAATTGAGTTAACTTATCAGAAACGATCATTTAAAGGATAGATTGATTCACGCTTAAGTACCATAAAAATACCCAACAATATTGCAACATGGAGATAAACGTTGATATTTTACCTACAATTCGACGGTTTGGAGTCAAAACGGGTGGATGGGCCTCAAGCATACTTAAAGCATACGTTAAGCATACTTCAAGCATACTTCAAGCATACTTAAACACAATGATAAAAAAGTGAAAAATGTATTTCCAGACATTAATTCTCACCCCTGGTTGTCTTTATTTTTGGAAACTAAAAACTTCATCGCAAAACTGAAAGGCTAAACCTCAGTTAAAAGACATTTTCTCCCTGATAACGAAGTAGCAATTAGCCATTTGCGCAGACTTAAAACATTTTAAAATATATATTTTATGGTGAAGTAATGACAAACGTTCATGGGTGGATTCCCGATAGACATGTAGGACAGATTTTTATTCATTATTTGCGAAACAAGATAAATCAGTCATACTCCAACTTGCAATCCAGCCCTGACACTCAAATATAGGGAGATTTATTTATCCGATCAAACTCCACACCGATCACTTGAACTAGTTTAACCAGTATGTACAACAGTCACTTCTGTCGAATGCTTAGCCAACAGATAAATGAGGGTGTGCAAAGATGACTTATATTTCGTCCTCCCGGCCATCCCATTACGGAACTCGCCTGATTATGTTATGCGTGAATCATTAAAATGAACCTATCAGTTAATATTCGCGCTCTATTTTATGACAGCCTACATAAATTGCTGCATGAGGGGCAAGAACACCCTTCTGATATTGACTAGATCATAATCATAGAATGGTAAACATTAAATAATAAAAGTTCACCAACAATGTTTAAGAAAATTAATTTCAATTTCATTACGCTTTTCCAGAGCTGTGATTCTCTCGAAACTTTTAACCGTGTCTGCATTGCTATTCGTTTTCCACTCCGTTTATCCATGAACATTTCTGCTTAAACAACTGAAACTGGCTGTTTTCCTTAATATGGTTGGGCTGGTTAATTATGCTGTCCTCTGCTTATGCCCTATTGTTCTTTAAAAACGGACAATCTGAACAATAGCTACTTCATTCACCAACAGGGAAATCTTCATTTTCAGAACACGTTAGATCTTTGTAATTGGGGGTAGTCTGATCCTAGTTTTATCAGTTCCATAGCAAAAACCTATTCTTTCTCGTATTCTCTCTTTAGTCTTAAAGTTCAAACCTGGACTTTTTACAATAATTGAACAACGGAGGAAATGGTGTCCACTTATTAGGTTACCTCCTCACCTCCGAAAAATACAGAAACGAAAGTGTTTTAAGACGTGTCGGGGCCTTTAAGTAGACTTAGAGATTTCAGTGTGATTTGCCAATATTTTTTTAGTTCTCTGTTCATAAGTAGAATCTTTCATGTAAAATGACATCGGTGGTCGTACAAAATACAGTATGAACGCGTCTGTAATTTTAATTTACCTAGCAGTCGTTTGAATGGCCTATCTCAAATGAGCTGCGGGTTCAGCCTTAGTCGTATTTAAGTTAATTTTTGTCATATCCCGTATCAAAGGAAAAATTTGGGAATCTGTAAATGGTTATGCACTAATATTTTCGTTCGCAAATATGCTGTTTGTGCCTAGATGTCCACTCCCCTGCCAGAGCTCTGTCAGTTCTTTGTTCTGATTCCTCGAACTCACGCAGGAGTCCTTGGCCTTTAAATGTAGACTGATTTATTTCTGCTTTCGATTGCTTACAGTTAGCTCCCTGCCCAATGCTTCGGTAAAGTCGCCGATACCACCCGAGGACGTTATTTCCTCTGTGCTACAACCTGGTTGTCAACAGAGACCCTTGATCATGGATGCTGTCCCCGAGAATCCCAACTCTGGAAACGCCGACAGCTCAAGCAAGCGTACCAATAGGTCTGTCGCACCGCACGTGCGTCGTCAACTCTCAATGGCGGATCTGGATGAGCCCAGGGGGCCTAGTGCACTCACCTCTTCTGCAAATAGTACTTTCGTGTCGACCACCGGAATGCCATGTCCCGACACCTGTCACCATGTGGCATGCTGCCGTCAACGTAACCAGCGAGGCATGGGACATCAGCGTCCGCTTTGTCGATGTACGAATGATAACAGTACCTCGATGAGTTCTGACAAATTGTAAACGACAGTTAAGAAATGCCCCAGTCTGTACCATCCGATCATTTTACATTTAATTTTTCAATTAGATAGAGTTGGTAATAAGAAGCTGGTTAGATGTTCTAATCAATTCCTGTTCATGCAAACTACTGTGTGAGCTATTCGTTGCTGATTTTTGGCCCACTATTTATAGAATTTTAAGACATTGTGACACGTGTTTTCAATTCACTGAACAGTTGTATGGATGTTTTTGAGCATAATGATATATTCCTTATTGACTGTTTTCAACCTAACGCTCTATTGCATTTAGAACTATAATTTTACGTTCTCTGAATATACTAGACAAAAGCATGTCAACAGTAAAGTAAATAAAAATTGGAATTCTCAAGTTGTGGTGTAAGACAAAATTTGAAAACTGCAACTACCGAACAATGATTCGTTGAATTACGCTTTTATCCTTATACTGTTAACATTTTATATTTTTAAATATTAAATGTGACTCAGCGATTAAGGCAGAAATTCCAGGGTTATTTCGACATACTGTTTGCTGGTTCACGCAAACTACTTCAATGTGCCATTTGTTCTAAACTTGCTTATTAAGACTTCTCTGGTTCCTTACTTTTCGGCTGTGCAAGTATACAACAGTAACCGAAAAAAACTCAGTGTACACATTTTTGGATTGTATCAGAGGGCAAATTGCATATAGATTTTGCTTCCATTTTTGCCTATGCTTTCAGTAGCCTTTCGTTTTGGCCAATAACATATGGACGCTTTTTGTGACAAAAAAACGGTTTTACAAAAGGAATTGGTTTGATTAAACGTTCAGATCCAGTCATTTGCAGGCATTCAGCTGCAGCATTATCACAGGGCTGCCAGCTATAGTCTTGTGTAACAAAACGAGGGAAAGAATCTTACATCTTAATTAATGCTAGAATAACTTTACGTAGTCGTTAAAATAACACCTATTTACTTCGAAAATGTATCACCCCTACAAGTTATTTTTTTGCATTTTCGCACAGTAGAGTACAGATTCTACATTGTGTCTCTATTTTATTAAAGGAAGTCTGTTTTGCAATGGCTGTTCAGAGTTTTTTCATGTGAAATACAGCTGGAAAAAGTGCAATTCTATTTTAACATAGCCTTGCTAACTAAACATTTGTACAGAATTCATTCTTGTGGTAAGCGATATTTTAACCGGATGGTTGTTGGTTAGGCTCCGTCACCAGTTGAACTTATTTGGAGAAAAATGTCTTTTATTTTTTTCTGTTGTTACTGAGGGGAACTAAAACTATCCAAATTTTCCTCAACGTCCAAAAGGGAAGTTGATGTTACAACTGGTTTCTGCATTTTTGTGTCAACATGTGGAATTAAACTTTTTAGTTACGAACATTAAGTCTTTTTATGCGACACTTTTTTACTTTAACGATGTGCTGGCTGGACGTTTCCGAAATGGTAGGGTGGCCTTCATCAGAATTCCAGGCACATTATTTGAGTAAAGCTCAGGGTGAATGCCTCAAAGTTGAGACAAGATCATGACTTGCAAATCATGAGTTTATACACACACGTAATAAAATTGGCGTGAAATGAAATGGATCAGAATCATTACCTACACGAATTATGTAGTTTTAACCTAAGTCAGCCTGATTAACCAAACCCCAGACAGTTAAGTCATGTAGCTGTGGAGAACTGGCAACCACGCGTTTAAGCCTTTAACCAGTTCCTATGTTGGGAGGAAGGTAAAACTGCCCATAAATCTTCTAAACTTACTTTATCTCAGATGGTTTTTTTGAGCTCATAAAAAATCGATCATGTTGCATAGCTGAAAATGTCCTGAATGTTTCATAGTAATTTGATGCAGTTCATCGTTTATTGAATATTTAACAGGATAGGGGATACTAGAAATTGCCTACCGATGTAAAACCCTGAAAATGAAAATGCGAAATTTTAATGCCCTTTTCTCTACAATTTTATTCATTGTCGCTATTTATTAACTTACAGATTTGACATGCGTTTGTCCCGTACGTTTCACTAATGTGTGCACATGTGTAACTGAACGCTTGATCGTTTTAGTGATTAAACTGTAAGATGCATACCTTAAAACCCTTAGCGTGCTAGAATCCTCCGAGAGGCCGAAGATAATATAGAGTGCGCATAAAACAAAAAATATCGTTGGCGCACACAATTTAGTAGCCTTTTAATGAGGATATCCAGTAAGACAGACCAGTAGCAGGAGATGAAAGCATTCATTAAAGCAGTGGTATATGACAAAGTAGCACAAAGTTTTGATGATGTGAGCAAACGACAGTAATATTAAAAATGGAAAACAGCTGTTTGGAAGTTAAACAACACTCCTTAACTTCAAAAGCATATTTAAAGCCATGAGCTCTAAGTTTACGGTGAAGGACCCAATCACAGAGAGCTTTCAGTAAAGGTTTAAAATACTGCAAACTAGAACCATAACTTAGAGGTAAAATCGTCGGCCACTCCTTTATATTTGTAAAGTAGCATTTCCAGGGTAAACGGTCAGGAATCTTTTGTTTCCTTTATAAGGGACAGGTTCATTATCAATTTTTATATAAGGTAAACAAAAATATTTGTAAAAAATGATTTTCAGCATACTTAGTGACTTATCGAAAAGAGTATTGACATCTCTTTTGAGTGATGAATGCGGTATAGTTTATGCGCTCCTTCTAAACACAATCGCACAGTTGTAAGAATTCAGCACATTACGTCAAGCATGGGATAGGTATCGCTCAACTGCATAGTTGCATGCATTATTGAAGTACACATGGTGTTCTTTTCTGTAAAAATGATAAAACGATTCAGAAGGAAAATATGACAAAGAAAACAGTGAGCCCAAGGATTTGTTTTAATCCAGAAATGTTTAAGTGCAGATTGCACTTGAACCAAACTCTTAATGAAACTGGTGTTTTTCGATGGAAGGGCAAAATCAGTGACCAGAATTAAAACTAAATTTCAAAGTTACCTCTGGCATAGAATTGATAGCTCGTGCAGTTTATGGTTTCTTCACCTGCATCCGACATTAAAAGTTCCATGAGCATAACGGCCTTCTAAAATTGAAGCTAATTTTGTTTATAATCGTCTTTAAATGGGCATGCACTGAAGCCTACGTGGCAAGCTGTGCAAAAGCAGTCATATTTATGCTGTATTAACTCCGAAAATTGGGTAGCAATAACACTTTTCATTCAACTAGGCAGGCACGTTAATCATACATGAGAAACTCAATAGTCGAAAGTGGGTCACCGCCATGACATTTTTTTATCTTTTAGCAAAGTAGTACCTTGATCAATAAAAAATTATCACTTTTTCAGGAAGTATTTTTCAGCCATTTGAATTTCAGTGATGAAGAGTATATAAAATTAATAAGCGCTGAAAAGTGGGGAAGCAAATATTTTCAGAAAAAAATATTAAAAGAATGCAATTTCTTGCGGTAAGGAACTAAAAATCAGGGCGCTTCGGGGAATTCAAAAACACTTATGACGTTCGCTCCACACTTATGATTGAGGTTTGTCGAATATATGGTTATTCCGTCCCTTCACCGCTCATTGAAAAAGAAATAAGTTAAGCATAAACATTGCACGAAATCACAGCATACAATTTTTCTGAACGCCTTAAGGAAAATAAACAACACGGTTTAAGACAAATTAAGTGTTAATATTTAATATTCCGTAATCACATTCACCCTTGTAGAAACGACGAAATAACTTGTTGGAGTTGACGTCTTTGGTAGACTTGTTTGCTAAAATTTAGATGCATCATCTTGTCCACTGCTCAAGCAAGAGATTCTGGGTTTGAAGTCAGTGGCTGATCTCACGAAATGTTACCCAAAATTCTGAAATGCATTTTTGATTATAACAAATTGCTTACGTTTCGTAATATTTATTCCTCTGCAGCTAAATCCCAAGTTATTCTAAACAGGCCAGCATACCGGCTCTTGAATGCACGTCCTTTCAGCCGCCTTAAAAATAACACGCGGCAAAAAATGAGTAATTACTTAGTGTGAGTTTTTTTATTGATTTTCAATAGTTTCAAAAATTCAAATATATTTTACAAATAAACGTAGGCAAAAAATTATTTCTTACACTCAATGGGTGGCAACTCACGTCTTGTTCAAATTTTGCACTGAGACAAAGTGTAAATTTGGGTTTGAACACGAATTTCTAATTCCCATTTTATTTTGAGCCAGCTCTGCCGTTTCATTAGCATTCCGGGTTTTTAACCCCCAGGTTGTATGATTCCCGCGTAAGGAAATTATATAATACTGTATGCTACTTAAGATACCATTCAGTTTTAATAAAAACTCTGCAAAAGCTCAGCATTATGTTGCATACTTCAAAAGGGGCATTACTAAACGGACATGTACGATGCTTTTGAATGGAGTTTGTCCAGCCTTAAAAAATCTCATAATTAAATTTTTTATGCATTTACATATATCCATCTAAATAAGCCTTGATGATGCCCCTTCAAAAACGAAAACATTTTTCATTAATAGGCTGCCTGAAGCATTTGGTAGACTTTGCAACACTTCTGGCAGCTTATTATGTAATTTTGTCATTTTTTTATTTAACGAAAGCTTCCATCTTATTCTTAGGCACAAGGTTGCCTTCGTTCCTAGGTAATGCCATATTTCCCATTAACATGACATAACTGAGGGGTTCGACTTTTTAGTGGATCTCCCAGCGTTTTCTGTGCGGTTTTTGGTAGGTGAACTTTAGAAGACGAGGCAAAACTTTTTAAAATTCTAAATTGGAGAAATTGTGGGTACGGGCCCCGAACAGAACATTGCAGTGCAGTCTGAAATTGTAATGAACATGAGTTGAAGACAATCAACTGCCACGAAGTGATCGCCTGTGGATTTTCCAGATGGAGCCGCAAGGCAGCTTCAGCCGAACACTTCAAGAACAGAGATTTCTTCAGCGGTAGAATTTTATCCTACTGACTAAGAAATGGCGAAGTCCCCTTGAGTTGAAAGCCGCAAGTGGCACTGTAAAATCCTAAATTTCAGAGCTTTCAGGACGCAGAAAACATCGATGCGGCTTACATAAATACATCCTAGTAAATCCCCCTTGTCCCTATCAACTGCGTTAAAGTTCTTTCGAAGGGATATGGAATCGGTCATTAGTTTCTGCCCCGTGTGCAGCCGTTTAGATGAAGCATTTGTTCTGAACTAATGAGCAGAACGTCCGAGCTTCGAAAATGGAAGCCCCAAACTAGCTTCCCTTCAGTGCAGAACATTCTCCTTCCGATTGTAAAACCGGGTTCAAATTGAGAAGTCCTGAAATCTTGTTCTAGGCCGTATGCTTACTTACCCAGTTATTAACACTATCTGATGATCAATTGGAAAGTTATTCGTTATGCATACACGTATGTTGCTAAGACATGCGTCCTACTTACCATGTTTTTCTATATACTGGTGCTGATGACGGCACAGCTGCCACACAACCCTCGTGTCACTTGGTCTTATTCCGTGTGGGTCACCGGCTTGTGCTAACACCAAATACAACGGCAGAAAAGGCTTCATTGGACAAGGTTTACTATTTGAGAAATTTCATATAAATAACACGCATGCGATGACAAAAAAAGGTGGATGTCAAGGGGACTGTATGACAAGTTTATCATTTTGTGAACACAAACAGGCTGTTAAGTAAGTCAAATTTATATCTTACAGCCACGAACGCGTGTTAATAATTTTCGCGATCAGCAAAAGAAAGGCCACGGGCAAAGAGGTATAATTCGGCAGAGTCGCTGCGGCTGGCAGGAGGTTTCAGTATTCGGCAGGCATAATTTTGTCGCCTCTTGGTATGCTCATGACTGGACCCGGGGTAGAATCTTTCCAAAAGTTTGACAAAGTCCTTCACTTCATCACAGTTCCACAACTTCAGCAAAAGACTCGCGCCAGGTCGAGAGACGTGTAGAGAAAGCTATAACAAGAGAGAGAGATACAGAGAAATCGAGGATTCGATGGCATGCGAGGTGCAGGAGTGGATAGTTTATTGTGATAGAAGTATTAATTTTCAGTATATGGTCAAGCTCATGAAATTATAACTGAAACTGCGGAATATGGGTTCCATTAGAATGGAATGCTTAGGTGGGGTAGTAAGACTGCTCTTCGTGCAACAGCCTCACGAGATATTTCAGTCATGTCGGGATGTAGGCTTGTGAATGAGCTCATTTTCGGCAGCATGCAAGAAAGCCCCGTCGGGGAAAAACTGTTTAATTAGTACGAATTGTTGTCATTTAGGTTATATATCTTTAGAAGTTAAAATATATTTTCCAGAAAACGTCACAAACATACTCATTCCTGTGACTGCTTGGTATAAACGTACGGCTTCTCCAACCGTTATACTTCAAGGGAAGGTGTCTTTTGGATTAAAAAGTTTGTAAGTATGCGTTTGTTTAAGACCGTGAAACGTCCATTTATTGATTCCGCTTATGTAGAATCCAACATGGTGCACATTCATTTCAAAACTTTATGAGACTCATATGCTATCTTCTTGGTAGACTAGAGGTATGTATAACTTTCTAAATGATGAAAATACAGAGCATGAAGTTTGGAAACGCAGGCTGGCTATGAACTTCTTCTACAGATACCCTTTTATTAGGCGTGAAATTTGAAGAAAAAGTAATTTGCCACCAACTAAGTACAAAAATGAAGTTTTTATGCATTTTTTATAAAACATATTTGAATCCGTGAGGACATCAAAAATGAATGGCGGAATGTATGCTACACATGTCGGCATTTTTAGCGAGTTTGATTTTTTCGAGTAAGCGTAAGGAAGCTTACTCGAAAGTTGGCATCCTAATGTCATCAAAATGCCTTTGAAATATGCTGCACGGTAGTCAGTAGTAGTTCAATCTTATATGAGTAATCCCTTCTGATCGAAGACATATATTTCAAAGTGTCGGTTAACATTTCATGAGACAGGACATATACAGTATGTACAATATATCAGGGCTGCACTTGGAAGTAAACAATGCGTGGGAAGTAGCTACTACTATAAAAAGTAAGGCAAGAAAGATTACGAAATTTTCAAAAGGTTGCAGGGAGCTGAAGTACTATGGCCACTGACTAGTCAATCGGACAGGGAAATATATCTCAACTGACTGAATAGATCGAAACAGGGGTTCGCCATATTTATCGCATTTAAAAGAATGAAGGACGTGGCAACTGATTAGGCAAAAGCCGACCTGCAAATCTGATCCAGCTATGAAGGTAAACTGCTCCAATATAATTATTTTAGTGGGAATTTTTAAGTTACTCCGTGTATAGTGCCGCCTGTGTACCACGCACCCCAAAACAAAAAAGTATAGTAGATAACCTTATTCGTGCAATGTGTGATCAAAACTTCAGTGAGTAGTTTACCATTCATCTGGTCTTGTTATTTTTATTTTTCGATTAGATTTGATGCTCAGGAAGCAAGCTGCTACAGATCACGACATGTTCAATCCTATATATCGAAAGAAAACAGGCAGGATTTTGGAAAAATCACAGGTTGCTGGATATCAAAAAATTTGCTATGATATTAAATAGCACAAAACAAAACCAATTGTTTTGTGTGTCGTGCTATAAAAGAGCATTAGAAGAAGCAAGAAATGTTTCAAAATGAATCTTTTCTGTAGTATTAAAATATAAACAAAATTCAATGAAAATCATGTGAAGGTAGGTGTAAGGAATCACATTGTTTTCGGAAAACAAAATCAGCTTAAAAATAATTTTCTTGCAAATTTCTGACGTTCTTATCACAAAAAGCAGTAATAAACTTGTTGGTCAGTATCTTGTTTTACAATGCTGAATATTAAAACTGTAGACAAAATATGTATGACAAACTGCGGAGATGGACGCCTAGAACAACCTATGTTAAATTGGAAGCACTCGATATGATATTTTTTGCATAACAGTTTCCGCTAATCCAATATTTAGAAACGCAACGGGCAGATTTGCATTTTTCGCAAAATCTTAGTATATATTCGTCTATTCTTTTGTGTATTTTCAAGCATAGAACGGGGCATTTAAGTAAGCAAATATAGCGAAATATGCTACAATTTAAAGTGCAAGGTGAGTTTATCATTTTCATCCGAAAGCTTATCACTTATCCTCAGGGGGATCAAATAAAGTCAAATTCTGCATTTTTACCTTGACTTACCTTTGGACAAATGTAAAGTGCGCATACATTCGTCAACCTAATACATACTTAGAGCTTTTTAACAAGGTATTTTATTAAAAAAGTTTTCCAAATGATCTTAGGAATATAAACTGTCAAAGTTTGCTGTGGATGTTCCTTTTTCTCGGAAATGAGTTTTCATGTTTAGGTGAATTTACAAATATAACGCAAACGGCCACTTGCATTAGACAGAATATCCAAATTCACTATTTCGGTAAATACTTTTATGTAGAATCTTATTTTAAAGATTTTGATAAACACAGGGCGGAATCTAAATTTATGGCCAATCGCTTAAGAACCGTGAAAATTGTGAAGTATTCACTGGTATTTCAAGGAAGATCTGACACTAATTGCAATGCAGTATCAAAAATACCAATAAGGAAATTTGTCGAAATGAAAGTTCTCTTGTTATACTCAAAACCGTATGTTTACGATTTAAACTTTGAATTCTATTTAAATTTATTAGTCACAAATGCAGCGACTTAGCATGTTTTCGCAATATGCCGCCGTTTTTTCTCAATAAAGTAATATTAATTTAACGATTTCCTTTAAGCTTTAAATTCGCATGGGGTTTTTTATCATTATTTGAAAGCTTTCGTGCATGCGTGGCTGCTGGTTTGTGACTGATTATCAACCACTCGAAAATTTCGGCAATTTTTATGAGATAGGTCACACACTGTGGATAGAAGGAAAATCATCAGCTTTCAAATAACTTCGCACTAAACTACGAAAACCCGATGATGGCAGTACCAAAATTCGAAAATAAAAAACATTGAGAGACAGAGAGAGAGAGAGTACGGGGTGGCCTAAGTAATGGACATCTGATTAAAAAGGTTTTGTTTGAAAAACAAATACCCTGCCTTAGGCTCTGTGTATGTGCAAGTAATAAACCTTCTGCGAATATCTGGACGTCAGGTATTGGGTTTAGACCGGGTAAATAAGTTCAAGAGCATGCACCATTAAAACAGAAAAAGTCTTTATTACCCGGTCTGAGTGAAAAAAAGGAAATTGGGAAAGTTTAAAAACAATGCAATGAAGTATCTTTTATTTTAAAAATATGCATTATTGCCCAGAGGTGGTGGAATAACTGAAAAGTATGCCTAGAAAAATCGAGAAAATCGTGCAGTTAGCTCAAACTCCTTAGGGAAAATAAGCGTTTCTCTGTCACTTGAAGGGGATAGCTGCTGGAAATGAAGAACCGACTGCTGCCAGTTATGGTGTATACAATTCGCAGTCGTGATGGAGTTTTCTCCATTTAGCTTACGGCAAGGTGAATGATACAACCTCCGACTGCACTGGCATACTGAATTTCAGCTACTACGTCATGGAACCAAACAAATATATATAATAAAAAAAACAATGGTTGCATCTGTCGCAGAAAGGCTTCAGTTATATCAAGAATAGTCTATGTGGGCGTTGTGAGAAGGGTGGTCTGTGTGTCAACAATCAGTAAAAATCATCATTCAATGCCAGCGCTTAAACGTGCAGTCGATATAACCATCAACAGACGTGAATCGTTAGCTAAGCTAGCTCGAATCGCCAAGGAAAAGCGGTCGCATTTCACGAGACGGAACACTAAAGGGACAGCCTCAGAGTTTTTTTGTCAATGCTTCCTTAAAGCAACGTAGATCGAACGACACGATGACCTTGCTTCTGTGCCCCAGGGGCAAATGAAATGCAACTTTATCACCTCGGGTGCCGGCTGCATTTGTCAATTCGAAAGACCAATGAACAGAAGATGCAGCTTGGGTATGATTAACTGTAACCTAAAAGCGTGAGGCACAGTGTGTTAGACTCCAGATACATCAACAAGAATCTCTGAGATCCCTAGAATAAAAACTGTCAACAACAGACTGCGCTGCCACTCTGGTTGCCCGGTGCTGGCAGACAAGAAAGGATGACGTAAAAAAGGCAGACGTGGAGCGCTGCTTCGTAGTTGTTACCGATATCCAGCCCGCTAATTCGATATTTTAATTTGTCCAATCCGCGGATCTAAGGCCCAAGCTCAAAACCGCCAGAACGCCTACTGAGAAGAGTGAGAAGGAATTACTTCAGCAACGCTCAAAACATTTAGGTTTTAAGGAAAATTTTTGGTGAAATGGCACTATGTGAAGTGAATGGAGGTAATCGGTCTCCGGTGCACTTAAACTTTCGAAGTAAACCGAAAATCAGCACTGTTTTTGGGGCGAGTGCGAAAATTCGATCGATTAACAGCTCTATAGAGTAAGATGCAAAGGTCTTGGTCATCTCGCAACAGGAAGCAGGGACAAAATAAACAGCTTTCTCAACAACAAATAATTCTTCGCCATTTAAATGCTTCAGTAATAATTCACACTTTAACAAGGACAAATTCTCAAACTTCATAAAAGATGTTGCAAGTTATCAGGTTGTGCTGACGTCTGTTCAGGCTTAAGTCAATGGCTGAAATTCCAGGTAGTTCTCGAGGCAGACTTGAGCAGACTTGAGCTGAAGCCTCCTCAGATGTCAAGTTTTCAATTTCTCTTTAAATCAGAGGTTTTCAAGCGGCCGAAACGGTGACAGTCATTTCCTTTAAGTATGCATCAGTACGCAAAAGAGGGTATGTTACGCGGCCTTTACCTTCCAACTTAAAGACAGAATTCAGCAAGCAGACACAGACGGACAGTTAAGATGATCATGGGCAGCACAGAGGACGAATAAGAACAGGACTACGAGGAGGGTGGGATTTTCTGTGAAATATATATTGAGAGGGTACCTGTGCACTGCAATCTAGATACCATGCTGCGAACCTACCCTCTGTCGGCTGTGGGTCAGAACATTCGAATTAATTGTGGATAGAGGTCGGAAGTCGGTCCTTTATGTCAGATTTGAGACTCATTTTTGTGTAAAAGGACCAGGGATACAGCAAGGGCTAAAATGCTAGATAACGACGGAAAACACGTCAGAAGTAGGCAGTATACTTCGCACAGTCCACATGATTACTTATTATTACTTAACTAGGTATTCGAAACCCCTTCATCTTGAGTCACAGGATGAAGGGGTCAATTTAAGTTGGCGAAAATACATAAGGGCCAGTTCTGGTATAGCAAAAGTATTGTCATTTTAAAGGGATTGCTTGTTTGCCATAGTTCGTGAAAAAACAGCATCCAACGAAGTAGGTCAGAGGTCCGAGTGCCAAATTTCGCTATGTAAGTGGACTGCAGAATGTTTTAAACAGCTAGTACAGAAAAGAAACCGACTTTTCCTCGAAGATCAGTCTTGTGAGGGATGCATTTAAAGAAAAAGGGCTTTAAGACTAGATGTGTGAATGTAGATTCTTCCTAAATTCTGAACTGTTTGGAAAAGTTTGTAGGATGCCAGAATAGAAGCCATACCCTTGCAATACACATGGAATTGCGATGAAGACGAGGAAGAGCATCTATTCCCGTGTTTTAACCCTAACTTTAACATAAAACCTTATCCAAAGCTTCACTCTAACACTAGACCTAAGCTAAACTTTAACCCTATATTAGCCCTAACACCTAGTCTCTCCAAAATCTAATGTGCAGTGCCTTGTATTACAAGAGTATTCTTATTCCTATGCCTTACAGATAAATTTTCCATTCAGTAATGATCGAATCCATGCAACCATATTAACCCTCTTGGCAATCCTTTATTTACGTCCAGTAACATTTGTGGCGTATGAAACATCTGAGGCAATGTGGACAAGACTCAAAGAAGTGGCTATTCCAATATCCTTCGTCTTTTTAGAAATTTTTAAGCATTATTAATTACTTACCACCTTGCAATTGCTTGAAGGCATTCTAGATCGATGAAGACAAGACGAAATTAGTATGTTCCCTCCTATAATTACATTAAGGCGCCACTTTCATGACTACGAAAACAGATGGCATGGCAGTCAAACCTGAGTGCTTGAGTTACTAAAAGGAGTTAATGCGGCGTCTGCCAACACTTGAACGCCAGCGACGTTTCTCTCATACATCCGACTCGGGGGCTGAGCGTCTCGCTTGGCTAGAACCGAGGTAGAATAGTCACTAGTCTTCATCCTAATCTGTGTTGCCGAAAGCGAAATGGTCTTCCTGCGTCGATAGTATGTGTGCAGCGTCCCATAGACGGCCTCAAATAAGACTGGGATGATTCTCTAACTATCGGAAGGAAATATTCTAAATATGTATATTTAACTAACAAAATTTCGATTCTTTCAGAAAATTGAATTCTTCTGTAGATGACAGGTGTTGCTAGCGATGTTCCGCGTGTCAGCTCATGATGATGGTAACGCCATCAAACATGAGCCGCGTCTTCTAAATTTAAATTGCTGCTATTTAAAGTACTTTCTAGCGTGTTCAGACAGTTTCAATTGAAAGAATGAAGCTTAGCTTTAGCAGCACACAAGAGCCAAAAAGCACGAATACTGCGTTTGCGTGCCGTCATTAATTACAGGTAAGCTCAAACTAACTTCCTCGGAGATTCTAGAAGGCTGAAACTGGAACGCAGTGGAGGAGGAGAATTTAGCCTTAACTGAATCCTTGCGAATTGAAAAATTGCCATAGCTCAATGTAGGCAGAAAAAAGTCGAACGGTTAATGGCTAAGTGGAATGACCGTTTATTTTACATTTTCGGAGTTCATAAAACCCTCAAAATTTAACAGAAACAGCAGATAAGTATTTGCCGTATTTTATCCAAGGAGAGTGATTGATTACAGAGCAGTGAGGTTATTTTAGCTATGCAAGTGTAGTTGAGAACTATTTAAAAAATAAAATATCTTCTCTGCGAAAAATGATGTGGCTGAGCATGGAACTCGCACCACTACAGCAGCAGAGCAACTTTGTTTATCAGATCCCAAAAGCCAGTTTGGCATGCGTTTATGTCATTCATACTGATCGAGGAGTTGTGACCCGCTTCTCTGAACATGACTTCGCATTCGTTTCTATGCACTAACCCAAAGGTAGAAATCAGTGTCAATAGGATTTCCCTGAAGTTATCGACACATTCTTCTCCACACACCCCTCCGAGAGATTCTAACTGCGTATTAAGCAAGTCATGAGCCTAGCCCATAGGTTGCTTCATCCCCAAAAATGGTTAGATGACATCGCTCTCTCTCTCTCTCTCTTTCTGGAAGCCTGGAATATTTGTTGTCTTTTTTAAAACCTGCTAAGCAACCGATCAATAAGGAGTACAACGCTAGTTGTCCGGAAAACGACGGGATAGAAGGCAGACATCGGGTTTTAGTGAGACCGCTTTTCCGAACAACGACGGCTGCGGATGACAGATGTCGGCTGCAAATTCTTTTGGTGCGGACGGCCAAAGACAGAGCGAGAAGATGCTGGAATCGCTTGACCATCAAGAACGATTTCCTAAGAGGACTGCCCTGTCTGCCGCAGGACATCAACGATTGTCTCAAGACCATGAGACCGCAATTCCTCAAAACCAAATTCGCCACCGTCACCAGTTCCTACGCCGCCTCAATGACTAGTATAGACGAAGTGAAGAGCAAGTTCTGTGAGGGTTAGCATACCGTCCTAGCGACAGTGTTAAATTCAGACTCTCCTCAGTAGCTTTAACGTCTGTGTCGGAACAGACAAGGAGTTAATGTGAAGGCATCAAGGAATCAGCGACTTTCTCCTCTTATAGGCCTACAGGAACACAATCTGCTTCTGACTATCAGTTTCTATCACCTTTCGGGTTAACAGAAGACAACCTTGATGTACTGCCACGTAAGGAAAATCATACATTGTTCTAGCCTGTCATTTAAAGTTTATAAAATTTTGCAATAAATTTGACCCATACTGTATGGTTCATAAGCCGCATTAATAAACGGACATATGCAATGCTATATGAATAGGTACTTAGTAGCCTTGTAAAATTTCGTAATTTAGATCTTATTCCAAACTGAAGGGTAGCCTTTCTTCGAGTTTAAAATGTCAATAAGACGTAGGTTGCTACCAAATGAGTACAAAAAATAATCATTTGGGGATTTTTTCTATAAAATATATTATAATTTATAAGGACGTCGAAAATCGGTGAAAACAAAATTCATAATACTTCAATGGAAATTATTTGCTCGGTGTGGAGTTTGCAGGCAGCTGAAAGGAGATTAAGTAAAAAGCCGGAATCCTGTCGTGACTGAAATACCTTAGGGTTAGTATATATACGTCATTTAATTAATACCTTCTAAGTAAAAAAACACACATTTCAGAATTCGGGTGAACATTTCATGAGATAGGCCAGCTACGGTACCGCACTATTCCGGTATATGCGACTGCGAGGAGAGATCCTCAAGACCTCAAGGATGCCATCCTCTGGCACATACGTAAACGCAAGGAGAACTAGAAACTCCGTGATAACCATAGAAGCATCTCTATTCCAGACATTGGTGTTATTAGTGGTTTTAGTACACATGGGCATTCTAGAGAGCCAGAAGACAAAGGAGCTGCTACGCATGCGGCCGAATAATGAGAGTTTATAAGTCTGGTTTGGCTGGCATTAGGAAGTAATACTAAAGATGACGTGATGTAATTTAATATACGGGGTGACATTGGTGTAATGGTTATCAAAAAAAACACACTAAGAAGCCATTTCATGCATAAACAGTTGGGCGGAACAAAATGGGTACGCCTCCTCAAACCAAACGAATGCAATGCATATAACGCTAGCGACCAAAACGGAAGGGGAGTGGGGAACACCGGATAGGGTAACTCCGTAGTCATGGGTGTAGACGCTATCTAGAAAACAGAAGAGACAGAGATCGACCGCGGGGGATGATACTCTTGGAATTCATTCATTTACAAATATATAAATTACCGACTAGCAAGTTCTTGCGCCACAGTCTCCCTACCTCCCACATTTTAGCCATCACTTTCAAGGTTTATTTGGAAGAGAGACAGGCTTTCGTTCCTTCTAGGTTTAGCGCAAACGTTGTTGGTTTGAATCAGCCTTAGGGAGAAAGGCGTTATTTTCTCACTAAGAAGTCAAGATCGGCTGCTTTAGTAATCTCAATTGGCCCATAGTCGAGTTGACGAAGCAACAGACTGAAGTCAGTACAGGCAGGTAAACTGTTTTTAATAGCAGGACGTAGTGTGACAGTAGTTAGCGTGCATGATTCCGAGCAAATTTTCAATAATGCCTTTTGGTACAATTGCGCGCACCGAGTATAGTGTGATTCGGCAAGTGTGAGCTTGCGGTCATTCCCCATGATACGTTAAGTGTTTTCAAAGGCCTGCAGGGACAGCATTTTTGTAATAAAAGCACAAATATCCGGCTAAAAACGCAAGATTTCTCGAGTTTATCAATTTACAATTTCAACTTTGATTTTAAAAAGTATCAAGTATTTTATGCGGTTTGTCGGCTCTGTATTCGCCGGAGCGATGACTTCAACTGCTTTCTCATATGATATAACCAGCATTTAATTAATCGGAAATGCTGGATTCTCATGAAGCTTAGCCGCCGTACTCAGGTGGTCTGTGAGGAAGTTACTTCCTGTGAGAGGAACTGTTACAAAAAAAATAGGTGACTGGTTTATTGAAAAAGACTTAATTTATTGCTCCAGAGGCGGAGGTAAGGAGAAATTTCTGATCTGATATCGCACCCCAGCTGTCGAGTATTTTTTGTCAGACACGCTGTTCCACTGGACAGGCACCGTTGTGAAGGCAGCAGATGTTACCAACCTATTTGACGGGACAAAAACACAACGGGTGAAAAGGGGAGGCTACGAGATTCCTCGGCCTATTTACGCCTTCTGACTGCTGGGACAGGAGGCAAGGGACGAAAGGTCGAAAACTTACACGACTTAAAGCCTCTCGCTATCTTATCTGGGCGGCAGCTGCGTAAGAAACTGGTAAGGCGTCGATTTGTGCAAGCCGTTCAAGCATCGAGTAGCAAGTACTATGTGTATCCTTAAGTGTGAAGAGTTGCAGATCTACCAGCGAAGTAGCAACAGGGTTTTTCTGGTCATATTTAGCAATTGCGAAAAGGACGATCGACTTCGGATAAGAAAGCTCCTGTCACAAAAGAAAAAGGGAGACAGGAGGCTCGCGAGAGTCAGTGAGTTATCTGACCTGGCCAGAGGCGAGTAATGAGCCCATCGAAGGACAAGTCCTAATTATCACCGTTCCTCAGAGAGGAACTGCGATCCAGAAGGCAGTCGTAGTTGTCAGCACCAGAGTTTAAAAGAGCCTGCATCCTCTATACTCAGGGAGAAGAAGATAAGCTCCAATGTATGGAGAGGAGACGGCTATCACGCAGATGAAATTCGGTGACGGTCATGGGTTGTCGAAATAGATACACAGAAGTGGACAGTCCGACAAACTTGTAGAGTAAGGAAGTAAAAAGGACACAAAACCTCAAAAAGTCCTAAACATACGCGTACGATATAGTGGCGAATGCCAATGTATGATAAAGAGCATATCTTCGACCGGTCTCGCTGATTTTTTAGGCTTATGCAAGCTTAGTACTAAAGGATTTTTAAAGTCCACTGCAGTAGCCCAACTTAGCAGAGTTTAAATCCGGATAAAGCGTAATACTTGAGTGCTCAGTAGTTCACTGCACCTGGATCTAAACCTCGAGTGAAACAACCTCGGACGTTGGGGTATTACATGTTGCTGAAAGTTACTGATCTATCAATCGACTTTTCATTGTCCCCAATCAGTTTCCGTGATATTCTCGGAAAGTATCACACACGAAATGCAAGTTTCAGCAACCTACCAGCCAGCGGTTCACCTGTGAATAATAGTAGCCCAGTCCCACCCCCAACACTTAAGTTAATTCGCCTTGACAAGTGAAGAGGAGGTAGCATCGACTAGTATGTACAACTGACAGACATGGTTGCAATGGCTCAGAGGAAAGGGAATTCAGCGAGTCCGCGGTTCGACTCCATCTCGCAACAAAAATTCCCTGACTATGTGAGTTCCCATGTAATGGCTAGGACGTAAGCATGCCTTAAACTAAATCTCAGACTTCGATTCCGTTAGGGAGGAATAACGGAAAACACAAGAAGAAGATGGCTATTCTGCACACAGTGGCTGCAGCACAGTGGTAGCCAATTAGGGCATGGTCGTAACCTACCGAGGGCACACGACAGCCAGGCAAATTCTGACGAGCTTGTGAGAGCTGGAGTCCCTATAGGAGGTTAAAATAGGGACAGATTAAGCTGACACTTGTGCTTGACTGATGTTGCTAATAGAGTATCCAACCCAAGCGGCGATTGCAATGTTCCTGCCGTGCCGTTTTTCCACGGATGCCAGTTCGAACGCTAGGAACAAAACACGACTGAAACCGACACCCTCTCACTCATATATAGATATATTGATACAGATATTGATAAAGTGGAACTGACAAAGACAAGGGAGACCGAAATGGCCATTTCTGGCTTATTAGCCGTCATCAGCCAGCCATACCCAATCCCAAGTATGGAACACCTGGGATTCGAACCCGCGACCTTTGGTAATTGAGTCGAAGGCTCTACCATTGAGCACAAAGGAACATACATGTCCCTTCAGCAGATCGGTGAGCAACACACTATCATCATATTCCCGATCGCAACCGACAAAACAACGAGAGTTAGCCCCAAGGCACAAAGGGACAAGTGAGTCCTGTAACCGATCGGTGAGCGCCCTACTTCCATTGTTAATATTCCCGATCGAAACCGGCAAGACAACGAGCTCGTGGCGCAGTGAGTTGAGCGTTGGACTTCTGCCCAACAAGGTCGCGAGTTCGAGGCTCGAACGCCGCAGCGCCTGGGGTTGGGTATTGCTGGCTGATGACGGCTAATAAGCCAGAAATGGCCATTCCAGTCTCCCTTGTCTTTGTCGGCATGTTATTCTGCCTATACAGTTAGCTGCTTACGGCTGCTGGCGGGGCTTGAGAGTTAGCCCCAAGGCACAACGGGACGAGTGAGTCCTGTAACCGATCGGTGAGCGCCCTACTTCCATTGTTAATATTCCCGATCGAAACCGGCATCACAACGAGCTCGTGGCGCAGTGGGTTGAGCGTTGGACTTCTGCCCAACAAGGTCGCGAGTTCGAGGCTCGGGCGCCGCAGCGCCTGGGGTTGGGTATGGCTGGCTGATGACGGCTAATAAGCCAGAAATGGCCATTCCAGTCTCCCTTGTCTTTGTCGGTCATGTTATTCTGCCTATACACTTAGCTGCCTTACGGCTGCTGGCGGGGCTTGAGGGTTAGCTGCAAGGCACAACGGGACGAGTGAGTCCTGTAACCGATCGGTGAGCGCCCTACTACCATTGTTAATATTCCCGATCGAAACCGGCAAGACAACGAGCTCGTTGCTCAGTGGGTTGAGCGTTGGACTTCAGCCCAACAAGGCACAACGGGACAAGTGAGTCCTGTAACCGATCGGTGAGCGCCCTACTTCCATTGTTAATATTCCCGATCGAAACCGGCAAGACAACGAGCTCGTGGCGCAGTGGGTTGAGCGTTGGACTTCTGCCCAACAAGGTCGCGAGTTCGAGGCTCGGGCGCCGCAGCGCCTGGGGTTGGGTATGGCTGGCTGATGACGGCTAATAAGCCAGAAATGGCCATTCCAGTCTCCCTTGTCTTTGTCGGTCATGTTATTCTGCATATTATATATATATATATATATATATATATATATATATATATTACGGAAGTAGGTTGGTCCTGTGCACAAAACGAGGCGTGCAGTTTGAAGAGGGTTCAGCGCAACCTCTCTCTCTCTGTATTCGCGACAAACGAGGTGGGACTAAGTCGAGTTTCTCGAATTGACGACATTGAGGTAAAAAAGCAAAAGCTCCGATAAAAAATTGAAATCATGCCGGAAGGAAGTCACACGCACAAGACGTGAAGATTGGTTGCAGAACATAAGAAGAGGTGAGATTAACCTCGGAGGTCTACTTTTAAGTGGCGCACGAGGAAATAAACGTGAGGGCTAGGCGATGGCAAGGACCAGGAGACATATTTGCACACAAGACTGTATACACCCGCCCACGCGACGCCCGACAAAGTGACAGTCGCGAGAATCAAAACACCGACTGAAATTACTTCACGGTCGACGAACGACGTTATCCTAGGTGACTAGGCTGCTACGCCAGGCATGCGTTTGTAAGAGCGGGAGCAGGAGGTTTTGAAAAGGTTACCGGGACACAAGTTAACGTGTACTTTGACTTGAGGCTGCTGAAGAGATGCTGTCTGGAAATGTGGGCCGAACGACGTCCTGTACTGCATTGCAGTTTGACCTCTACCAGATCAGTTAACTTGGGAAAACAACGCGGGTAATTTTCTCCAGTCAATCGCAAGAAAAGTCCTCATGTAATAAAAACCTACGGCATCATAAATACCGCGAAGTTGTACCTAGACGGAGGAACTAAATCTGTTTTTTACACGCTTGTAAGCCTGAGAACCAACCGGAAGCAAGCATTACAGCTTAGGCTTCAAAGGAAGGTTTAATAATTTTTCGGTTTTAATTTCCAGTCAGGAGGTAAACATCGCCACTAATTGCAATGAAGCAGAAAAAAAACTATCTGCAAAAATACTGACGAGTTTGACCGTGTTTAGGAGAAACTTGAGATCCATTTCTGATGAAAAAGGAATATGGGAAAAAATAGCAATGAAAGATTTGCTATCAGAAAACGGGCAATGGGGCCCCCTCAGTCCCAGCAGATGTTCAGCCTCGGAGTTTGGTTAAGTTCATCAGTCAGAAACGTAAAATTGAACTGTGGAGTTTTTTCCCTATTTCGGGAGAACGAGACTGTCTAGCTTATAAATGAGTGCGTGTGTAGACGTCAGTGCTGGAATCGTCACGACCTTCGTCTCAACGTCAAACAGAAGATATGCAAGGCCATCATCTGGACGATGCTGCCCTAGGCTGCGGATACCTGGACAGCGTACTCCAAACAAGCCACACAATTCAATCACTCAAACTTCAGCTGCCTCCGGAGGATATTGACGCTGAGGTGGCAAGATAGAGTCCCAAAAAGAAACTTTTTGTAACCGACAGGAATCCTGAGTATACACGCCCTGGTGAGACAAACTCAAATGCGTTAGAGCGGTCACCGCACAAGGATAGATGATAAGCGCCTATTAAAGCCGTTCTTCTACGGCGAAAAGGAGGTAAATATATGATATAAGGACATCTTTAAGACCTCTCTCAAGCACCAACATATCAAGTGGGAGACCTAATAGGACCTTGCTAAGGATCAACTGGCCTGAATAAGAGCTGTGAAGATGGGAGCAGCAATCTAAGAGAGGAACAGGATCACCACTGTGAAAGCCAAAAGAGCGGCTTCCAAGTCTCAAGCGCCCCGACTCACAACGCCAACACACGACTTCCGACGGCATGCCCACGCTGTTAACCGATATTCCGCGTACACCTCGGTCTCTTCGGACATCTCCGGACCAAATCCAATAACCCATAAACTCTTCCCGTTGCCTCTGCAAACACTCCCACATCAACCGCCACCCCCACAGGTGATAACACTCCTGACGGCCGGCCGCCTCAGCCAACTTCGTTGACCCCCACTAGTTTTATCATTCCTACCACAACCCCGCGACTACGTCGACGACTCTGGACTCACCCACTTTACTCCTTGATGAGGACACTCCCGACATCCCGTCAAACACCACTCTCACCATCAACGCCCTTCCCACCAGCAATGTGAACTCGATTCCGACCCATTCTCATTGCGATTGCATATTCACTTGGTCGGTCACGTTCGAATCTATCACGCAGAATCCGGCGTACCAGTGACAGGCACCCCGACATACACTCGTCACATCTTCCTTGACTTTCCACACTGCCCATGCACATTAGACCGCATGCGTATTCACAACAGCGGAATTCACGGCAATAGTGACACGCCAAGCCCACCCTTCACACCCGAAAACTTCTATCTCCAACTTCACCAACTTCTTATTCTCCAGCGCAGCCACACTAGCCGCCTCACCACCGCAGCCGACTCTGCAGCTCCCAACCTACGCTGCCTACATTGTCACGGCACATTCAAATAACATACCAACCTGGTATGCTACTTGCCAGTTCATCAAACAGAGACTGGCAAGCCTGTGTCAGAAGCACCAACAGGCACCCACTACAACGCATATTCAGTCACCGCATGGGTCTATTCAGCAACCTGCGCCTCTATGAAAACCTGCGGCAAAACCACCGCAGACCAAACCACATCACCATATATTACCCGATGCATACCTGTACCACACGTGAACAGGTCCGGTATCACCCTCTGCAGACAAGAAATCGGCATCTCCCATGTAAGCGGGAAATGTAGCATCGGCACCCCTGTGGGGCCCTTCAGCTACATGTAAGGCACGAAGTAATCTTCCTAGTCTTGCAGGGCAAATCCGCTGTCACACAAGCTAACGTATCTTTTCCAACCATCCAGAAGTAACATAACAACGGCTCAGTCGCATTTCAGTAAGCATTCTAAAAATTAATTTGGCGGGACAGATAACTGATCGATGCTCGGTATCCTTCGCATTAGCGTTCCTCAGTAGGATTCATTCCAAAAAACAGAGTGCCAGATCGTCTCATTATGCCTCGTAAAGGCCTACTGTTTGGCGTCTTGATTCTCGGAATGACCTTGGCGTATGCACGTCTGAGTTATGCCAGTCGATCTGAGTTCCTTGCGCTGGGTGACAGTAGAAAAACAACACCTGCCGAGCGTCGGCCTACGAGAATGCAACCAAGTTGTGCGGTGATTCTGAGTCTAATGAACGTCATATTATCAAGTGTCCCTCTGAGGCTAAAGCCAGTATAAGTCAAAATGCGCCTAGGGTTTTCAGACTAAACAAGATGTATGTCCTCATGGTGGCCGGCTGCAAGCTTGTGGAGGACCCTGTGGGCCGTTGGGTCCGGCTCACAGAGGTCCACGTCCAAATCCTCTGCAATAACCTCAACTTCGATGCAGGAAATCGAAGAACACTCCAAAGGGTGTCCTATAAGTCTGTTCTACTCAGCGAAGAAATTGGAGCCTAGACAGCAACTGCATTTATGCTAGCAGTGCAGTCTTATAGACTTATGCGGGCGATGCGGAGAGCGATGGGTGCCCACGTCAGTAGCGCCTGGTTCGTACTCTGATGGAATGCAAATGTTGCGCCACATCAGTCGGCATCGTGATGCACACTGCCGCGATAGACTACAGCATATACATTAACATTTCCTACAGCTCTGCTACGCAAGGGCAGGAGGGATTCGAACATACAAACACTAACTATACAGTAGAAAGCAAAGGAACTCACCTTCAGTGAGTGGGGGCTGTCTGTACGAATAGGTACATGCCATTAGGCAGCAAGGATACCCTCCGTTTGGTTAGGTGTCCAGTTGGCATGCATAACCTTCTGTGCGTCGGTTAGAGCAGCCATATTCTGTATGTCATGAATGTGCCCCCTAAACGGGGAGCGTGGTAGATGCGTTGGACCAACACGGGGGCCACATCAGGGGACGGCATGCGTTATTCGGGTTGTGCTCCGCTAACAAATGCCGAACATGGGAGGTGTGGTGGCACGCCTAGGGGCGGCTAGGACTTAGGGGACCCAGCCGCGCCAGCCACCTGCGTCCTCTATCACCTCCGGTCTTCTTGACTCTGTCTTGACACCGGGCTCAGGTGGGGAGGAGGAGAGAGTGCGGTAGCTGCAGCGCAAGGCTACTATCACTTAAAACTTATTCACGTGCAAGTCACCGTCCCTGCACCACCCTTCCATGGAGCATGCGGCGGACATCGTCGGACTACGACGGTCGAACTGTCGTATGTCATGAATGCGCATGCGAAGTCGGGGATATGGGTGATGATCATGATGATCATGATCATGGTGCTTTTTTTGTTGTTTTTGTTGTCGCTGTTGTTTTTGTCGTTGTTGTTGTTGTTAGAACTGCGGAGTTCACTTGTGTGGCTGACAGCTAACTGGTAAGCAATCTAGGCGCTGAGGCAGGGGCTTGCATTAACAAATTCCTATTCACTAGCCCACGATAATTAGAAGAATATTTGATTCGAAACAGGATGGAGCTGACTTTTTACCAAGTCAAAAGAGTCGGAAAACAATAATTGGAATGACTTCATACGGATTAGGTGGTATGTCCATTTTTCACCTGTTTAAAATTAGCATTTAGGTGAGGGGCGCAAGCAACTGGATGTTTGGTAGACATACTCCATTGCATTCGCAACTACATATGACCACAATATCACAACATCAATTATTTGACTGAGTTCGTTTAGCTGTGTTAAACCGGTTATGGAGAGATGTATGATACGCGTTTTTGCAAATGTGATAACTGGATTTTCTGATGTATTGCGATATGAGATCATAACTGAATAATAGGAGCGAAATTCGACACCTATCGTTCAGCAGAACTACTGACTTTTTTGAAGAAAAAATTACCTTATTTTATGCCAAACACGTAAACTTCGTAGATTTTCTTGAACACAGTCATTAACAATTTCCATTTTCCCAACAAGCTTCCATACAACCCCTAGTAATTTCTGTCCACCTAGTCTGTAAACTTCTGTGGTGTGGGAGCTTATGTCAACTAACAATGAAATCACGCGTATAAATGTCATACTAACCTTCTTAAATGTAGGAATATAGACGAAAAACTGCAAACTGTGCGCAGTCTTTTACATAAGCCCCTCGCAATTTTCGCGTGCATGACCTCTCAAAGTTATGGATGCGATGCCTTAAGTCAGTGGAAAGCTTGAGTGAACCGTGAAGCAGCGCTTAGGTAAAAATCTTATTTGGGTTTTCATACTACCTTGGGCAGTCGTGTCAGCCCACTCCGAGATCTGCTGGTGTCTCTGGAGCAGGGTTTTAAAGGACCTACTCTTTTCTGCTCCAGTCGCCCAAGTAAAAGTGGCAGCCACCATAAAATGCGCACCTTTAAGACGGATTCGGCCAACGCTATCAGCGCCGGGTGGTCGAGATCCGGCAGACCGGAAGCGATTGGGGCAATGTCACTCAACACAACATCTACCCCGCCAAAGGTTGCAGTGCCACGAGAGAGGCAGACGTGGCGCTGTATGAGAGCAGCAACCTCAGCGGTCTTGCGGATATCAATGCCGCCCAGACAGACGGCACCATCAACAGGTTCAAACTGCTGCAGGTCGAGAGAGATCACAGTACCGCGAGGTCGGCTATGGGTAAATGAGGAGGCAGACCCACCAGCAGTGGAGGTGGCCGCGAAAGAGAGCTTGACAGCGACCTGGGTCCAGGAACCGGGAGCTGCTCCGCAATCGACGACAATGTCACCAGGCCGGATCAGCCCTCCAGGCACGAGATCATTGATCTGCAACAACTTGAAGGCACTTCTGCAGCGATAGGAGTTGATACGAGCGTTGCGAACGAAGGGATCACGCCGCTGCCTTTTAAGCCAGAGCTGTTTTGACAAGGTAGTAAAAAAAACAACAGAGTAAGTGAGAAAAGCCGACCTAAGAGAGCACCGGGGATAAAAGAACAGTGTATGATTTTTGGTCCGAAAAGGATTCCCTGACAGATCACTGGTAAATCACGGAATCGAAAAGCAAACCTCCCAAATGCATTTATTTCTAATAGAACGAATGCATATAAGGCAAAGTTTCACATTAACCATGTTGGTTCAAGATGAGATACTTTTTTAACCCGATGAATTAAATTCATCGAATAAGTGGCGATGAAACGTAGACAATGGATTTTAAAGGTGAAACACAAGCTAGGAATTCAGACACCGATATGAGTACTGACATGATGGTAAGCTTCTGCTGCAAACTGCCTTAGTTTAAATTGCATTTTACTGCACTGGAGTTCATGTGAAATGACTGCACATTTAAGTTGAGGTCCAAGAAGGGTTCGCATAAAAAACCATGGCACAATCAAAGTCCGCAGTCAATAATCATCGATTTAAATCCGAAAATAGGACTGCAAATGGCAAAGTCTATTTAAGTTATGCAGGAAATTTCAAGAAACACTCACCAGTACTCCTACGCAAGGTTTTAAATAGAAATTTTTTTAATTACGGTTGAAATGGTACGCAGTATGCAATGTATTCTCCAGTAAATCCGTAAATTGCAGAAGATTTTGGCAGATTTTAATAATTCGTTTGACCCACGTGAAAAACCCGACGGCCTTGATGTGGTTTAAACCTACGCTAGCAAGGAGAAAGCTTTAATACAGCCAACGATCTAGCCAACTGAGCTGCGGGGCCCCCATCGGGAGCCATGAGTTTAATCACACTTGGTTCAGGTTACCCGCCCAGCCTACTGCAATGTATTGAATCCACCAATTGTGATACAGTAAGCTGACCACCCAAGCAGGATTTCCTAAGCAATCAATCTAGAATCCACCAGATGACTACCAGGCAGAATTAATTAGGAGGGCGGGTAACTTGACCCAAGTGTGATTAAACTCACGGCTCCCGGTTGGGCCTCGTAGCTCAGTTGACTAGAGCTTTGGCTGTACTAAAGCTTCCCCCTTGCTAGCGTGGGTTCGAATCCCACGGAGGCCACCGTTTTTTGCACAGGTGGATCAAATGAAATCCGTGAATGATAGTATGGTGGCTTTCAATTGAGTCAAAGTACAATAAACTACTTTCCGACGCCTACGTATGCACAACCGACTTCCCTGAAAATGTCGTGTAAGACAGTCATCCTTAATAGTATCAATGACTAATTTAAGGTAATTTTCATATACTAAATTATGTCTTATTATTTCATTATTATTAATTATGTCTAAGTAGGTACAAACACGGCATACTGCTTAAATGCTAACAAGTAGCTTTCCAAAACGCAATCATTTCCACTTGTTTAAGTGAGCGTTTCGAGTTTTTATGCGTACCTTAGGTAGCGTTGTAGTATTAGTAGGCACGAAATCTACAGTTAATCGAATGTGTTGTGCGTTTTACAGATCAGTTTTTGTTCAAAGGTGCACTGTTCTGCGTTTTTCCCCTGAAGTCGAAGTTGCCGTCCAGAATGTTGCATTACACGTGGTCTTCGTCATCACCCGGTGCAGCTTACTGCTCCTCCAGTTGAGCCTGCAGCCTTTAAAAAAAATGTGAACGCATCCAAACTGCCTTCTTTGGAGTTGGTCGCGAGGAAGAGGCTGCGTTACGCACAGGTGTTTAGCAGATGAGAGTTGATGTTGCGGTCGTAGTTGCCAACTGCATGAGGACCCAGCAATCCTAACTATTTGGTAAGTTGCGCAAATATTCTTCCACTAAAGTCTCGGTGAATAGTGAAATTGGAGCCGTGTGCACAGCTATGGCGATGAAGACCTTTTCAATTCATCAAGGATAGTCCTCGGGTGCAGTTCCTCCCGCGGGGTTGCCGGCGGAGGGGGGCTCCGACTAATTCCGATATGAATAGTCTGCCAACTTTAACGACAGTAATTAGATTAAACAGACGGCCCCTCACGTGTTATCACATAATCCGTACAGCTCGCACAAATGCATCTCGTTCCTATTACTAACCCGACTCGTTTTTAAAGTTATCTCTCCGCTTATGTTCAAACTGAATGGATTTATCTGACCTGTTTTGACAAAACTAACCAGCGTCAGTCAGAAATCTGTCCTCTGACATAATATCCGTACGTTTTTTGCTGTTAAACGAAAATTTATTTGCGTGATCCCTTAACCAAATTTAGTGAGGAATTTAATGCGGAATGAATAGTCGCCGCGCTTGTGAGGCACGAGGAAATGACGGTGAAATAAGGAAGTCCGATCTAGAAACACGGGAGTATTTCCATTGAGTGACGATTTGTGGAAATTAAGGGCTCAGTCAATTTTTGGCAAGCAAATTAAAGCAAGAACGTCATATGCAACCCAACTCAGGGACCAAAGCGTAGGTCAGTGTGTACTACATGACCTTCCTGCATGCCAAGGTAACCCTAACTCTATGCATTATGCTCGTTAGCATAAGCATTCTTGCCGGGTTAGTAGGGTAAAAAAAAATCGTTTGAGGGCAACTTTCCAAGCGGCGACTAGTAGGGCGCCACGGTAGCTTCAAAACGTATGCATTTTGCTTTAATAATGAAGGATCGCGCAGAGCGAGCCTTATTCTTAATCTCGTCAAAGATCCGAATAGAATTGGGTCAGGTCAGCTAGGAATGATATCGTGCATATTGGTCGGCGTGAGGTAGTCACAGGATCTCCCAATCTGCATAATTTTTGGGGCACTAAACTATTGTGCAACCCTACTAACATGGCAAATGATGCTAAACCTTACGAAAACAATGGATAGAATTGGGATTAGGTTAGTGCTCTCCTTTCCTTAATTAAGCCCTATCCATAAAGATGCTACTGCCACCCGTACTGGCTAACCTCCCTTTGTTCCCTGAGTTGGGTCACATAGTACGTACTTGCCAAAGCCCAATTATCCAAAGGAACCAAATACTATTGGACTTGCGAGATCGCATTATGGTTTTTTGAGTGCAAAAAGGAGAATTTTCCTGTTCATATCGTTTTTTCTTTGATCTTCGGTAGAGACTTGAATAAATTCAACCGAACGAGACGCTATTCGTTCGTAGATCTGAAAATCGGAAAAGAAACATTTTGTCTTTATAATTTATAATACTGATTTGGCGAAAAATAGACTATCCTGAGAGTTATTTCTAAAAAAAAGGTTTTGCTCGTTAATCATACCGTGTGGATTCAGAATAGAGGGACGTTACTCCATTTCAGAAAAGAGTAAAATACAGATGGTCAACGAATGAAATTCGGTATTTTAATATCTTACCTTAGAGCTGGATGTCCTCGCGAAAAGCTGTAGTGGCAAAAGGAATGGCAGGAACTGAATTCTGTGGTACCACATCACGACTGCCCACCAAGCAGACAACAACGAGGGCAAAGGTTTAGATGATCTCGCCCAACGAATATGATAGCTAGGAAACGAAAAATATCAGGCATTCAATCAAAGATAAAGCTGACAAATGGTAACAGTGTCTATATCATTAATTGCAGAGGCAAGAGGTTACTGCTTGAAAGTGATGTTGATGCGTTTGACATAAGCAGCATTTCTGTCCTGCTCATATTGCGTTCTGAAAAACTGCACTTTTGACGTCCGACCACTTAACTTTAGAACTGAACTTTTCTATGTCCCAGTTCCTAAAACTCCTCCTTTTTTACTTTGTCCCTTAAGCATCAAACCTCATTTTCAGTAACATTTTGTGAGTGTGCCTCAAGCTAACGGCTCATGTCAGTTACAAAGTGCTGGGTATGCGCATGTGCAACTGCGATGGAGCGGCCACCTGGACGACGAGCGACTACCCAAACGACTTTTCTACGGAGATGTCGCTACGGGTGCTCGCCAACAGGGAGGTCAAAAACGACGCTAAAAGGACACTGAAGAAATCGCTGAAGCAACTGCAAATCAACCCGGCGACCTGGGAGAACCTCGCCCAGGATAGACCGGCATGGAGAAGATCCGTGAAGACTGGCGCAGCAATCTAGGAAGCCAACCGGATCGCCACCGCCAAGGCCAAAAGAGCGGCACGAAAGTCACCAGCGCCCCGGACCAACATCGTCGATGCCCAGGCCCTGCCAACATGCCCGCGCTGTCAACGCATTTTCCGCGCGCGAATCAGCCTGGTTGGACATCTTCGGATGCAATGCACCAACAATCCGACAATTTCAATTTCTACATCAAATTCTGTCAACCCTCCTTCAGACTCCCTCACCCTCACTCCTGGCATCCATTCCATTACTCCCACCATCATAGAGACCACATCCCTCTACTCATCGCCTGTTAGCCTCACCACCGCCTTCACCTTTACTACTACCACCACCACCATCAGCGTTGGGGTCTCTCCTAAACTGTCCTCAATGAGAACCGCACATTCACCTCACGCATCGGCCTGGTCGGTCACTTCCGAATCCATCGTACAGAGACTGGTGAGCCAGTGCCTGGAGCACCAACACACAGCAGAGAACGTCGCCTTCACTGTCCTCACTGTCCTCGCACATTCACTCATCGCATGGGCCTATTCGGTCACATGCGCATCCATGACAGCGGAATTCACCGCAATGCCGACAACACCGATACATCACGCACACCCTCCGCTCCTGACATTCTTACCACCACTGCCACCCCCACTACCATGAATGACATCCGCCCAGCCTCTACCGATTTCTCCTGCCCAAAATGCGACCGCAAATTCAATTCACGCATCGGTATGGTCGGTCACCTGCAAATCCATCGCACGGAGGCTGGTGAACCAGTGCCTGGGGCTCCGACATACAGTCGCCGCGCCCGCCTGCACTGCCCTCACTGCTCCCGCACATTTACACACCGCATGGGCCTATTAGCACACATGCGCCTCCACGACAACCTGCGGTAAACCACCGGAGGCTAAGCCACCTCAGTGCATACCTTCAACACTAATACATAGACAACACCCTCACAATCATCATCACCTACCTGAGAATATCACAGTGTCCTAGAAACCGTGGCTTGGAAGGGCTGCCAATCTGATGCTTACACCAGACCACGCCGTCGGCCCAATATGTGCGCTGTGTGTGTCGAGTGGCTGACCAGTGGACTGGGAGTCAGACGGCAATGGCTCCTCCATATCCCCTTTGTAAGTAAATCCTGGTGTGGGCGTTATGGGGGCCAGGTCGTGCTGTGGCGCGCGAAGATGGGTACGCCGACCCGTCAGCCAATGCGCCCACTCGCACATCAGACAACTGACTGGCTCGGATGGTGGTCTGATTTTGGGGGTGGGGGATAGAGTGAGATCAACAGTTTAGCGCACTTCCCTCACTATAAACAACCTGACACGCCTGAAACTATCACGGTGCGCTAAAAGCAATGGCTTGGAAGGTTGCCAACTCACGGGATAACTCAGACCGCGTGGTCAGCCCAATGTGTTTTGGGTGGAGTGGCTGAGTGTCAGGCTGCAATGGCTCCTTAATGTGGCCTTTATGGCGCTCCCACTCCGTGGGATCCGAGTCAAGTGTGGTGGTACACCCAGGGGTGGCTCCGGCCGCGCCAGCCACCTGCGCCCTCTCCCATCTCCGGTCTTCTTGACTCTGTCTTGACACCGGGCTCAGGTGGGGGAGGAGGAGAGAGTGCGGTAGCTGCAGCGCAAGGCTACTATCACTTAAAACTAAGTCACGCGCAATTCACCGTCCGTGCTACACCTGGTGTGGATCATACGGTGGACCTCGTGGAAATCGACGGTCGAACTGTCGGGTATGTGCAGCACCCCCTAAACGGGCCGCGTGGTAGATAGGCTGGACCAAGACGGGGGTCAGATCAGGGCACAGCACGCGTTTTTTAGGATGAGCTCCCATAATAAATGCCAAACATGGGGAGCTTGGTGGCACACGTAGGTGCAGGCTCTCGCCGCAAAAGCCACTTAGTTAAGTGACAGCGGACTTTCGCAGTAGCTGCCGCACTCACTCCTTTCACACAATCTTGACCCGGGGGGAATAACTTAGTCAGGATGACCCGAGGCAGGGCGGAGCGCAGTAGTTGACAAAGCTAGACAGCCTGCCTATGGGCGCCACAGGCAAGCTAACCCCCCCCCCTCACAACACACTAGGTTTTCACAAAAGGGGGGAGGTGGCTCGGATCTCACATGCGTGAAAGTGCCATAGGAACCGCAGGAAGTAGGAGCCATTGTAGTCGGCCTCTCCACCATGAGGGGACCGATTTATCTTGTCAGTTGGCAGCCTTTTAAACGAGGATTTTCAGCGCATCCTGATAGATTGAAGCCCGTTAGACTTATCATGGTAAGGAATGTGTTGAAGTCCCGTAGAGACGGTGTTGCAGAGTCGAAATCTTTCGTCCCTCTAATCAATCAGTACGCTGTTCGAGCCAGTCAGCCATCTGATGCTGGGGTCAGGAGCAGGTGGCTCACAAAGCTAAACAGCCCGTCTACAGGCGCCATACACAGCCTGGCCATCAGCATAACACCGGATTTTCACAGAGAAAAGTCACAGGAAATATAACAGTTCGGAGTTCAGATGAGCCTAGGCTACCGAGGTCGGCAAATACGAGGCCAAGGGCATGGCGTTAAGATGTATGAATCCAATCCGGAACAAAGTAGGAGCCTGGACACTAATCTAGCTGTGCCATTGGGTGAGTGTTGCCTGTCTAATGAGGAGGCAACGGGGCCGTATTTAATTATGGGCAGTCTGCCATGATGCAATTCTGCAGTGCTTTTTCCCTACTGTGTGTGCCTGTAAGTAGTCATCCGTACAGGTTGTACCAGTACTTGTCCACGACTACACGTGGAGTATTTGTACTTTAGAACTACCACTGACACTAGTAAGAGAATTGTAACTATCTGCCGACCCTACATGAACACACTTCCCATCAGCTCTTATGTCAAAGTGCACGGTGCTTGTCAGTATTTAAACCCAACTGGAGTCATTTCTCCACCCCGGTTGATGATACACTTAAGGAATTCACGAAAAGCAACTGCTAACCCTCCAACTGCCTCATCTGGGCTGCTACTACCCTACTTTGTTGTGCAGGCTGCAAGATGGAGCCTGGGACGCTGTGCAAGTGCCTTATGTCGTAGCGAATTAGGTAAAATGGTTAGCCGGATAGGACAGGATACTTCAAAGTAACTAAGCAGGTTATATAAAAAAATCGACATTTTCGCCGTTTTCGCTCGATACGGATACTAAAAGGTGAGTTTTCATTGCAAGCCTCTCAGCATCCTAGACATTCTGTCCGCGGGGCAGACGAGTCTATGGGTATGATGGAACCCAGATTCACTAAGCACCTGCTGTGTTCGCTACTAGACACAGTGAAGCTCTCACAAAGCCCACAGCGCTTAAGACTGTATATATGGCCAAGATATGCAGTCTAGGCTAGAAAATGACTAATTTTCATAAGGGACTGTCGCAGAACTGTATATGGTAACAGTATTTACGTCACCGCGTGAATTAGGATTCACTACACATAACCCAAATTATCATTATTGGGATTTCTGGGGATTAAAAAATTCATTTTTACGAGTCTGATTTAGTGTCCTTAGAACCTATTGCTCACCCTATCAGGAGGGGAGGAGCAGGTCTTAGTTCTTCCCTTAAAACTGAGGTATCTGTTGTTGGAATAAACCCTCCTGTTTAAATGTCTCGGTTTTCAGCTAATGCGCACTAGGGGGTGCTATCAGAAGTCCTTTGCAAACAATTATATTTGCAGGTCAAAATATACGGCACTATGTTTATGTCGCTAGTATTTAACTGGAGTGTTTACATAAAAGATAGCGTCTAACTTTAAAAGTCGTGTTCCACCTACTGAACTATCAGCTCGCTCATTGATCTTGGCGGAATTAGAAAGCCCAGTTTGAACATTGAAAGTATACGATAAGTCAATGATTACAGGAAACTCGCGCAGCTGTGCCGCAGAACAGCCGAAAATCAACGAACAACGTGTCTAACCAGCGCCTGTGTTGGTAGTTCAGCTGAATATATTACGTGCAAAAGAACTATTCGTAAAGTGTTAAAAAGGTACTTACATGGCAGCAGAACCATCCCTGTATGGTTAGCTTACCTAGTGTAATCGGTAGATAAGCGAGCTTTTAAATTTAAAATAAACACTGCTACAACTACTCGCTATTGAATTTCCACACGCTATTCGTCCAAAAATATTTCCAAATGTGCACCTGGTAAGCAAATGAGAAAGACGGTTAACTGGCGCAGACTCGATTTCAGGTTCATCGTCGCAGTTAGCACAACCAGGATCTGAATTAACCGCCACGAAAGCATATACCAGGAATCCATACCGCCTGGCGTCGAGTGAATTTGGTTGCAAGTTGAAAAGTGAACTAAGCTTTCAGCATCGAGTTTGATGCTATACTCGTGTTGCGAAGGGCAACTGCGGACGCCAGAACCGGACTTCTGCGATCATTTGATTTGCTGTAAAAATCACCCTACATCATCTACTGCTTAATCGGAAGTAGTCTGTATTGTTGAAAATAACTCAGACATGAACAGAAGACAAAAAGTAAAAGGCAGTAATAATTCTGATTTATTTTTAGATTACGTGCAAGTACTCCCACTTACTGACATGAGAAGAATTTATCGGACATGAAACAGGAGCAAAGTATTCGGCAGACCAAGCTTTAAGAGTGGAAATTGCTTTTACCAGTAATGAAAGACAAAGAAGGGCTATCGGATAAGAACAGAGAAGAGGAAGCGGGCATGTGGCGACAGCCTTTTCATATGAAAGGTGAGAACCCATTCGTGGAGATCGGGTGGTGGCCATAGCCAAAGACCAAGGCGAAGGGCATCACGCAATTGGTGAGACGTCCATGCCACGACGACGACCCAACAAGAAGCCAACAGACAGTCAGCCAGCAGCCCTTCCGAATTCAGGTACTTCGTTATCCGGAGGCAGGTTACACCCAGTAAAATAACCGTAAAGAACAGAAGTCCTCCGAACCAGTGGAGAAACGGCCGACCGCGCAGATTACGAGCGGCCTAGATAGGTGTAAACGAGCATACATATACGGAATGAAGTCGTTTTGCCAAACCCAGAAACAGGGTTAGAAAAAGTCCAGGACATGCACTTCGCCGGTTTTTCTGCTGCGGCATGAGATAGCTGCAAGAGATTCATTTCATTAGAAGATACTCAGTGTTCCGCGAATTATTTCGGACAAGTTCGCCAGTTCTCAAATGGATACTTTAAATTTCACCTAAAATTCATTGAGGTATACGGAGTTAGATGTTGGAGACAAGCGTTCATTTATTATTCCGACAAAATAAATGATGTTGCACTGGTGTAGAGGTAAAGTGGCAGGAACGTAATATGTGACCTAAATCAGGGAACAAATGTTACTTCAGCCAGTAATACGGGACCGGTGGTAATAGTATCCTTATGGATGGGGCTAAATGAATAAAAGGAGAGCGTCAACCTAATCCTAACTCTACCCATTGTTTTCGTTAAGGTAATTATTTGTTGACCGGTTAGAAGAGTCGCACAATATTTTGTTTCCCCGACATGTGTGCGGATTGCGGGACCCAGTGACTTTACCTCACGCCGACCAATACGCGTGATATCATTTCTAGCTGACCTGACCCACATACTCATTGCCAGAGGCGGTAAAACACAAATCAATGGGAACAGCTTCAAATAATAATTTTATTGGGTCTTATCTGATAGCGGGATAGGTCAAATAGCAGGGTAACAGAAAGACTTACATCGACTGAAAGACTACCGGCGGCGATGAAATGGTCCACATCCACTGATACTGCAACCACGCAGGCCACCAGAGTTGATTCAAAAATGTAAAGTAGCCGTGGAGGCGATGAGTACGGAACACAAATAAGCCAAAATACAGCACCTGTGATGGCGTGAGCCACAGTTTCAATGCACAGCATGAGCGCCCGAGTAACCCTGGTGTTATAGACTATCAGAGCTGACTGCCAAGTCTTAACGGCCAACTCCAGGATGCATAGAAAAACAGATCCACATAAAATTAAAAACAGGGGGCACAAGACCCCTGTCGGGCGAATTAACAGTGCCCTTAGCGGCTGACACTGTAAAAAACGGTAGGGTATGCATGTGTTTAAATTTAAAAAAGACAAACGCAAAAGCGAGAAGGGACAGATAAATTTTATTTTGCAGTTGTAATGTTATAAGGGACAAACTATCCGGACCAGCGATCACTCTCATCAGCCGACATTTCACCCGCTAACTCGACTTCAGCCTCATCGAAATAGCGATTTCGAGGCTCAATGTCCTCTCCGTACTGCAGGCACTGATCGATCTGGAAAAGAAGATCTTCTACAGTCTCCTCCTTGTCACGATTGAGAGGCAGGAAGTGAACGAGGCTGTACTGTTCAATGACACCCGCGAGCATGCTTGTTAGCTTCGCGAATTTCGGGGCGCGGAGCTTTCGTACGGCCTCATTCACTGAGACATCATCAGCCTTATGGTCCCTCTTCCCCTCTTCTTCGTCTTCGAACTCACACAACTCGTCCATGTTAGGTTCCAGATAGCGCGCAGCGATGAGACGCTGTTTACTTTCAGACAACATGTCCAGCTTAGACATCACATTGACGTGTGGTGTTCCAAGACAAATCATGGCCGAAAGGGCAGAGAGAATGCCTGACAGGAAGTGTGAGCCATCGACTAGAAAACGCGCATCCAGGATGAAGACGCTCGCGATGTGGAAGTCCCATCTCCGCTGCAGATGTTCAATCAGGCGTGGGATAATAGGAAGGTGAGAATAGAGTTCAATCTGACCGGGACAATCAAACAGTACGTAATCTGATTCCTCATCCCCTAGAGCTTCGTCTAGCCAATCAAGATTCTGACAGAGATACTCCATGCAAAAGATGAGGCCCCCGTTGGGGCCGAGGTGCAGCGTATCATCTTGCATGGCATCATCCACCTAAAACCATAGTTTTATGCAGGCTCCATTACCTGAATGAGATCACGAAGGTCAGCGATCGGTGTGTATTCAAAGTATTCCGCAGCTGGATCAAGGTTCACGACGTGACATGGCCTCTGAATCACTTCGCAGTGTTTTTGAATGGTTGTGCAGTAGGTGGACTTCCCACAGCCTGCCGGGCCTATCACAAATTGGGCGTATCTTGGCATTTTTTTGTCCAAGATTATCTTAGTTCAAAAAGGGGGACAGGATTGGAGAAAAAAACAGTAGACTTCGGCACGAGCAGCAGGTCGAAAGGTAGGAGGCGCAGCGACCGAAATTCATTTAATAAATTAACAAAAACGTTTAGAATCCAAGCCGAAATCAACCGAACTACAAAATACGCTTGATAAAAGAGCCAAATTTATATTAAAGCGCCTGTCCTGGCGACCAGGTGTGTCGATATGCCATGCAGTATCGACAATACACATGTATACAAGGAAATTTTAGGTCTGGATTAAACTATTCACTAATTAAACACTAAAATTTAAAATAAAATAAGAGGAACTGCGGTGTTGTTGGATATGGGAAAAGTGGTAAAATGGTCTACAGCGTACAAAATGCAGTACATATCACCAAGCCTGCGTCGCACTTCGCCAGAGAACAAAGGAGCCGCCGCAGCCGAAAAACCGACAATGCGATTAGTGCTAATTCAATTGAAATGCGTATCCGGAAAGAAATTGGGAAGAAATTGACGCGATTGTTGGGATGAAAACTTTATTTGCCCGACGTTTCGATGCATGCTTGCACCGTTGAGTACAGACACAATCAGATGCTGGTAGTTCATAAACTGTGGTTAGGTATTTTTAGAATGCAGTCTATACGCCACCGTATAACTATGACAATTAACTGCTGCCCTTTTCATTACGATGGATGCCCTCTGGTCTGATAATTTGTTGAAAGCCGGAAAGGTTTTTCAGACTGAATCTCACGGGTAGTGCGATTAGCAGATTTGTCAGTGCAGGTCCGGGGATTAGTTTACATTTAGGGTGTGTCTACTGAATTTAACTGCACAGTTGAGCACCACGCCTGCCTTGCCTGGACCGACTGGCTGCAAAACGCCATAACAGGGAAGGTTCCAAAAATAGCCTTAGTCGTTGAGTGAAACCTTCTAAGCCTAGTAGTGTTCGAATTTGTTATGCGTGAGTTTTGCATAATTTATCAACATGTCTTCTTATTCAGAATACCATAAAAAAGAGAAATCGTGTAGCCAGTTGTTCAGGTGGCAGTGGCAACACTTGCCTCGTAATTGCTACGCCAAAAATCGACACCGTTGATGAGAGCTCGGCAATTACCGACTGCGTACGGACCGACGGGCAATCATCGCATCATCTAAGGTACTCCATAATGAACACGAGGACTTTAGAATTTAGAATTTAGAATTTATATTTGGTAAGCACCGGGAAGGTACTGTCTAAGCAAACATTAGTAACGAAATAAAGTTATGACAATGTGTGCAGATAAAATGTACTAAATTCATAAATTGTCCTGCTATGTCAACAGTTAGCAATGTTTTAAAAATTAATGGTGAACTAGAAAAAAATAGGCAGTGAAAAAAACTCCTACCATGAAAAATGGAGGCAGAGTTCAATAGGTCTTCATTTTCGAATAGAAGGTAGGAGAAAAAACTGCTTAGGAAAAAATAGTCAGGTGGTAGAATAGGGGTAATACTGCAGTAGCATTTCAGAATGAGATAATGAAACGTCGAGGTGATTCGTTCTTGATCACTTAGGCGTATGAAACAGAATCTCACGAAAAATGCGTCAATGAACTTAAGTCCTCAGCATCATAGGATCCAGAATTGAATTCTGATGATGGTTAGTATCCAAAGAAACTGCAGCATTTAAGACTGTGGACCACCGAATTTGTACGTCCGAATGACGTCATCGTTTGGAGGACGGGTGATATAAGGAGACATTATAGTTCATGGGCGTCTCAAGGTAGCGTAAATATAGTTTCAAGAGGGTTACTCAAATTCCCGATGGTCCTTTCTCCGAGTCATGGTGAAAGCTACTGGGGAAAAAGATGAGGAAAAATAAAAAGGTTAATAGAATCAGTGTTAAGATAAATGTGCAGTCTTCGCTTGAATGCAGATAGACTAGTTAACGACCTTATTTCAATTGGCAAGTTATTCCAAAGAATACTATACCTAGAAGCAAAGAAGAGAGAGCGTTTACACGTGGAGGATGCAGGGGGAGGTATAATTAGTGCAGCATTTCTTAGGTTATGAGGAAGACTAATGGGGGTAATGACAGAAAGCTTTGGGAGAGTTGAACTATTATTTAGTCAAAAAAAGAGACAAAAGCCTGCTTCAAGTCTCCTGACCCAAAGAAATTTTAGCTTCGATAGCTGGCATCTTGTTGAGTAGGAAGTAGTTAAAAGAGTCGGATATAGGAGTTTTTTGGTGAAATTTCTTTGAACATTTTCAATTTTTGAACGGCTAGATTCGTTCATCAAACCGAAGAAAGGACAACAAAATTCAAGAATGGGAAGTACAAACATACGATAAAGTCTTAATTTAATTTCAGGAAGGTAGAAATTATAAGAAATAAAGCCGCAAATCTGAGCAGCTTTTGGCCGTAATTCTATCGGCATGAGGCGAAAAGATCTAATTTATTGGTGTAGCTTAAGCCCAAGTCCTTGATGGAGGAACATTCAATCATATGGCAACCTTCAAAGATAAGAGGTTGCGGCAGCCTTACAGGCCCAAAACTCATGTAGCGACACTTAGTAGGTGAGAACTCCATTAGCCATGTGGAGCTCCAGGCCGAAAGAGCGTCTAAGTCTGAATGAATTTGTTCTAGGCACCGTTCGGTTGTAGACTTAGAGAAGGAATAAACGCATTTGAGATCATCAGCATAAATAAAAGATTGAGAATGTTTAACTATCGATGAAATATCATTTATATACAGTAAGAACAACAAAGGACCTAATACGGTACCTTGAAGGACACCACTGACAATCGGGGTAGGACTTGAGTATGAGGACCCTACTAAAAACTTTTTGTTTTCGATCATTTTAGGTATGATCTAATAAAAGTCAGTAAGGGGACTATGGAATCCTATAGCTTCTAGTTTAGCTAGAAGTCATTTATGAGGCACCTTATCGAATGCCTTACTAAGATCAAAATAAATAACTACCACAGAGAGATGATCATTACGAAGAGAGGTTAGTAGATTTAGAAAAGACATGTGGCAGGTTTCACAAGAACGGTCCGGTAAGAAGCCGTGTTGGGATAAGTTGATAATTTTATTGCTTATGCAAAAATCCGTGATTTGTTTTGCAATTAGTTTTTCGAAGAGTTTAGCAAGAGAGGGCGTTTTATGAACACCGCGATAGTTAGAATGTCCGAGCGGGAACCAGATTTAAAAACTGGTATTATAATAGAAGTTTTCCAATAATCGGGGAAGAAACCATTTACGAGAAATACTGAGTATAATTTGCTTAGTAAAGGTGGAAAATCCCTTAACTGTTTAAAAGTGAGTTTGGAATGTTATCAGTTCCAAATGAATGTGAATTTTTAGGTGAGCTATTTCTTTTTGAATACATGAAGGCGAGAAATTAATAGTTGTTAGAAGTGAATTTGAAAAGCAGAGGAATTGTGGGAGTGGGGCTAGTTTCAGTGGTAAAGTGGTTGGCAAAAAAACGAGTTTAACACTTGTTTTGCCCAAATCATCTGTAACAAATTTTCTGTTACAGTCGAGTAAGGGCGGAGTTACATTCAGACGCTTAGCCGATGACCGAACATGAAAGATTTGAGCAACAGATTTGGATGAATTGGCATCACTTAGTGCCCGAGACTCCCTACGCTTATCTCGCGCGAGCCTTATTCTCGATGCTAATTCAAATATTTGTGCAATCCTTAAAATGAACTGACAAAGAGCTTTTAGATGAATCTTTTAAGTTGCTTTCATAATTTTAAGTCTGTTCTGGAGAAAAATGCGGAACAGTAGAAGAAGCTGAATGTGAATTAAAAAAATCTTAAACGGGATAAAGACTGGATTTTTTTCTGTGAGGCTCTGCAATAGCTCACGGAAAAAGTTTAGATCGTTGATTGAGAATATGCTATGCCAATCTAGAGTGCTTACGAAATTATTTACTGTTTCATGGTTTATGTTAGCAAAGTCGAGGTTATTGCATTTTAAACTCAGGTTTCGTAAGAAGGGGAATTGGAAAACAACAGTGAATTATTGCGTGATCACTTGTAAATAGATCATGATGGAAATTCATAAAGAGAGGGTGAACATCGTTTGCAAAAAAATTAAATCTAAAAATGTTGTCATTTCTAGTAACTGATCTGACCAGTTGGGACATGTTTGTAAAGTTAATAGTATCGACCAATTTCTGATGTTTAGGCGGAGAGGAATTTGCCTGCCAGTCAATGTCTGGCAGATTAAAAATCGCCTACGATTATTTTGACATCAAACTGAGTGTCTGCAACTTTTCAAATAGTTCACAGAGCTCGCTTTCATTGCCAGAATAACACGGAGGATTATAGACACAGCCAATTACCGCTTTTTATTGTGCGGGAGGATGACTGAAGCAAAGCATACATTTCCAGAAAAAGACGAAATGTTCAGATGAAAAAGGGAAATGTACAAAGGATGACTTAATATAAAGGAGGCAACCACCGCCACGTTTTTTTCAGCGCGGTCTTGTCGGTACAAATTGAAATTATCTATAGCAAGCGTCGAGTCAGAAATAAGAGAGTGAGCCCAGGACTCAGTAATGCACAGCACATCTGGATCAAGCTCAAAGGCTACTGTTCTAAGCATAGCCATCTTATTTACAACTGACCTCGCATTGAGTGAAACTAAGCTGAGCGTATTCCTGAGCGGCAGGTTACGCTCATCAGTATTTATAAAAAGGATAATTTGGTGGCGGAGAAGAAAAACTGGAAAGAAGAAATGAAAGGTGGGAAACAAAATTGCTCTGGTCTACAATTTGTAGAAATGTTACTGTTAAGAGAACTGAGATTATTGTACAGCGGCATATTTGGATGAAAACCGTGGAAGGGAAGGCTATATTGTGGCGTTTGAAAGATAGGGGGTGGCATAGAAATGAGATTTTGAGGGACGTTAGCGAAAAATTGGCGGAAAACGTGCATTTGAAAAAGGAATAATTGATTTCGAAAAACTGGTAGCATAATTAGAAGCCTTAAATATTTGTGGATTTCGGACAATTTTTGGGTTGGGAAAGATGCTAACGTTAGCGTTCGCAGCTGTTGTAGATGCTGAGGGGTTAGCAGGTTTCCCATCGGTAATGCCATTGCTGATCTTAAAGCCTGGATAAGCCACAGATTTAGATTTACTAGGAGTTTTCTTAGGGTTAGTAGATTTGTGACGTTAGGCGGCCTGGCAAACAGGTCCTATAAATTCTGCACCTTTTGTGCCCCTTATCACCCATTTTTGCCATTGTCTGTTATGATTTGTTTAAGAGGGCATCTGAAACACCAGGCAAATAAAGCTCTTGCTCCAGTGATCGTGTCTCCTTCTTAGCTACTTTTTCCTGTAACCCGTATCTTCTCTTATATTATGTCTTTCTTTTTAGAAGGTGCTTAATGAGAAGGTGGAGGTGCAGATAGGCACTTCATTTAGTAATCTTGAGGATTGATGCATAGATTTTCAAATGTTTGGCTAACATGGTATGGGTGTCCCGCAAACGTATGCTTTGGTCCATCGTCCCCAATGCTTTATGATCCTTTATAAACGTATCTAACTGGTAGATGACGGCTATTGAACCAGAAATAGTCATTCTAGTCTTCCTTTTTTGTCGACATTGTTAATCTACAATACTACTACTAGCCGCTGCGCAACTGTTGGCGTGGCTCAAAAATGAGCCACATGCAGAGCGGAGTGACTGAGTTCCGTATACGATCGGTGAGTGCTCTTCATATATTTGTCTTTGGTTACTCCCTCACTTATTTGAGTTTTGGTAGAGCACCTTAAGATGCTTTCTGAACTACGCAATCTCGGAACGATAGCTTCTTTTGTACTTCCTGTAGGCCGAAGGTACAGGCCGTCTGATTAGCGTATGGTTCGTTGGTTCTATTTAAACGTCTATCCCGTACCCAATGCGCTTTCGGTAAATGACAGCCCAGCAGCAGTCCGATTTTTATGTTTTTTTCGTTTTTCGAATCTGACCGTATTCAAGAAAGTTTAAATGATTTTAACTTCTAGATTGGCAGGTTTGTTTATTTGTTGTAGAGATTTCCATATATATGCCGTAATGACTGTAATGGAGGTTTTTGGGGCTTTAGGTTCTACGATAAAATCAACGTCCATTTCCTGAAATAGAGTTTGTTTATTCGGTTTTAGTATGACGTTGTCGATAATTTGTCCGCGGTTCCAAGAGCAGACATGAGACTGTCATTTCAGTGCAGTTCCAGATATTGAGGGAAATAGGCATGAGCTTTTCAGCATCCGGATGGCACCCCTGTCCACACTGCAGCATTGCACTCATACCCCGCAGTGTGTTTCGTTCACAGTCGTATTCCCAGTGGACTCCTAATATAAATGATCCTGCTGTACTAATAGACTCACCCGGTCTTCTGTTTCACCTCGACGCGAATACGTTGCAGTTTACTGCCCATGGGTTTTCTGGCAGTTGGGCTTAGTTTAACCCTCCGTCATTTCCTCCACCATATTTATCTTCTTTTAACCCAGATCAGGCGCTGGCTAGGTCATAAAATTTTCCCGAATCCGGTGGGAGTACCCATTCCCTATTTTTCGTGCTCCGTCAAACTTTGAACACTTAGCTGCTCTCCCTCAAAAACCACCAGCTTCCCCACTTAAATTATGTGTTCTAAAGTCCGGGTTCTTGTTTAAGAACAGACGCCGGACTTCGTCCATTGTCCAGAAATTTTTGTAGTAACTGAAACAGGAGCAACGCCTTCCGAAGTCTACTCTGAACTCTTTCTATCTTCTATGTTATCATTATATTAGAAATGATCTTCGTGACGGCCATGGTGGGAAAAAATGTTTCTTCGTTGAGCAAGCTCTTGTATTTCTTTCCTTAGGCCATCCGCAATTTACCGCAGTTGAAAAGAACTGTTGGCTTCAAATTTCTTTTTAAAAAAAGTTCTCTTTCTCATTGCTTGTGTCTATCGCCGACCAAATTTCAGTGAGGATTACGATCTTTGTCCCTCACAGACATTTCGTATTGTGACTGATTTAAATTTTACGTATCGCTCGATTGCATGTGACTTCAGTCTTGCTAAAGTTCGAAATTTCCACCTTTCTATCCTATGAGGTTCGAGGACTTCTTCGAGGCCGTATATATCTGCATCCAGACTTAGGTTGTCGACTTACCTAACCGAGGTTGGAGCATATTTAATGTACTCTTCTTCGGAGGTTGCCCATCCTTGACAGTGTCATCTTTAGGCCAACTCTACAGATCAGACCACGATGTAGTTGGTTCTGCATTAGAACTGGAAGCTGGTGAAACGTTTTCCAAAAATATGGCTTTTTTTCGATTTCTGTTCAGCCCATTTGGCAGAATTATTGGCCCATCTTTATTTCCACCATAGGTCTGATTTCTTTTAAATTTTATATTGAAAAATTATACTGATACACTCTTCGAAGTTTTGGATCCAATTTTTTCTCGTTTTGTTCCCCGTAAGAAAGTACTTTATATCACCAATTAAGTTTGACTTCCATTATCTATTCGCCGTAGGCTGCGCAGGCTCTCTCATTGTTTTCATCTGCAAATATACTTTTTGTCCTACCCTTGATTTTGCGTATTTTTGAATGGGCTACGAGACTGTCTGACGAAAAACGGCTAGCCAGTGAGGTCAACTTTGCTGAAATTCGGTCGTGAAGCTATTTCCCGCACAGTAAGAGCCCATATACAAACGCGACACCTTATCCTTTGAGACTTCCTGGAAATTATAGAGCTGAGGACTAGTTGACCGCTGATATTTTTAATGCTTTATATTTTTCAGTTTATTTTTTGCACCGTTATTGAAAATTCAACTGCTCGACTTCCGACCGTTCGAGTTCTGACCGTTAAGTCCTACAAACTATAACTTTTACTCTCTGTGACGTAATCGTAACCACTCAACGTTTTAGTCAATGCCTTGGTACTTGACCAGTTGTGCGCCTGTCAGCATTTTAAAGGCAGATACAAATTATATTTTCTGACTGGTCTGTGTAAGATAGTTAATCTCCCTCGCAGGTGTGAAACCTTTTCCATTGTGTGGAAGGAATTGCATATTCTGCCTATTTCCAAATAGGGTCAAGCTACGGCATTTAACAACTTTCGGCTAATAAACGCACTTCACACAGTTTAGAAAATCTTGGAGACGTGATTTAAGGTAAAATTATATATCACTCAACCAAGAAGAACCTGAATGCGGATTAGCCTGGGTTCCTCAAAATAAGGTCTTGTGACACTTGCTAGCAATCTTTCTTTTATCGTGTTCTACAACCTAGGGACAATGGTTTTGCACTTTACACAGTTTATTTCGATTTCACTGAGGCATTTAATCGTCCTTACCATACTTTTCTTCTCTTGAAAATTTTCTAATTCGAAATGTATGCTAAACTTTTGAATTTACTATTTTCTTACCTTGGCTCCCGCACACAACGTGTTAAGATCTCCAATGATATCTCCAAATCCACCTTTCGAAGGAATTGAGTTATAATTAATTTATATTTGGTTAGCACCGTCAAGGCACTGTCTAAACAAACATTTGTAAAGAAATAAAGTTATGACAATGTGTGCAGATAAAAGGAAAAAATACTTAATAATGTAGACAGAACTTGTCTTGCTAGGTCAACAGTTAGCGATGTTTTAAATAAATGGTGAACCTGAAAAAATAGGCAGAAAAAAAATCCTACCCAAAAAATGGAGGCAGAGTTTAATTAGGTCTTCATTTTTGAATAGAAGGTAGGGGAAAAACTGCTTAGGAAAATAAGGTCGGGTGGTAGAGTAGGGTAATACTGCAGTAGCATTTCAGAATGAGATAATGAAACGTCGAGATGGTTCGTTCTTGATCACTTAGGCGTATGTAACAAAATCTCACGCAAATGAGTCAATGAACTTAAGTCCTCAGCATCTTAGGATCCAGAATTGAATTCTGATGATCGTTAGTATCCAAAGAAACGGCAGCATTTTAGACTGTAGACCACCAAATGTGTACATCCGAATGACTTCATCGTTTGGATGACTGGTGATATAAGGAGACATCGTAGATCATGGGTGACCCGAGATAGCGAAAATATAGTTTCAAGAGGGTCACTTAAATTTCTGAGGGTCCTTTCTCCGAGTCATGGGAAAGCTACTGGGAAAAGATGAGGAAAATAAAAGGTTAATAGAATCACTGTTGAGATAAATGTACAGTCTTCGCTTGAATGCAGATAGACAAGTTAACGAACTTATTTCGATTGGCAAGTTATTCCAAAGAAAACTATACCTAGAAGCAAGGAAAAGAGAGCGTTTACACGTGGAGGATGCAGGGTTAGGTATAATTAGTGCAGCATTTCTTAGGTTATGAGGAAGACTAATGGGGGTAATGACAGAAAGCTTGGGGAGAGTTGAGCTATTATTTAGTCGGAAAAGGAAACAAAAGCCTACTTCAAGTCTCCTGACCCAAATGAATTTTAGCTTCGTTAGCTGGCATCTTGTTGAGTGAGAAGTAGTTTAAAGAGTCGGAAATAGGAGTTTTTTGTGAAATCTCTTTGGACATTTTCAATTTTTAAACGGCTAGATTCGTTCATTTAACCAAAGAAAGGACGGCAAAATTCAAGAATGGGAAGAATACTGTGCTTGAACTGGCTTGTAGCTAATTTTGTACCAGAGTTATTTCAGAATGGTAGACCGTATATGTATGCCAATTATTTTAAAGTTGCCTATCGATACAAACCGGCAGATCGCAACACCTGCCTCGAACTCTTAAAAAACGATCTCTAGGCCTCTGCTCGGTGGTGCTGAATATGGCGCCTTTCCCTTTATTGGCACAAATGCTTCGTTATGGGGTGTTCATGAAGATCCTCAGCCTCGACTTATCATAGACAGTCACGACCAAAACCTGCTCCGAGTTAGTATGGATCGGGACATAGCATATTCCAAGGCTCTTCATCTTTCATAGTATGGTGCTCTGATTGTCACCAAGACACGCACTACTACCAGGTTTATCCTCCACAACTTGAAACCCATCGGTTGCAGAAACCAACTTTATAAAATGTACGTTTGGTCCAGTCTGGGGAACTGCTCATTTATATTTAGCGTTCTTTGCGCTAGTGAATGGTTTATCCTCAGAACACTCTAATTTAACGTATTGACAATGCTTTGGCCTTTAAACCTTGTTTCCTTAGACAACAGAAGAGACTTCATTACCTATTTAAGCTTTTAAACGGTTGCACATTTAATTATTTTATCACTGTGAGGCATGTTGCCCACTTTCGGCAAAACAGTAACCACGATGTCTTTTTATTTCTTCCTCTGGCATGCACAGTTATCTATCGTCAGTTTTTTCGATAAAAGCCTTTGCCATAGTACAAAAGCTACCCAGAAATATAAAATCCTACAAAATTATCCATTATTTAATAGATTGAACACTAGATTTCTGCTTCAGAACATATTCCGCGAATTCTGGGTGTCAATACAGCTGAAACTATCTTCCGGATTGACGGAGTGTATGGCCTCTGGGCGCGGTCCCAGGTCTTATCTTGAGGGCAGTGGTGCTGACTCTGCAGCTCGCAACTGATGAATTCTTCGGCTGACAGGGAGCAACCGTTCGCCAATTCCTTTTTTGTCTGGTGCAGAATCCTGGTTTCATAAAAAGAAGGACACTGAAATAAACTACACTATTGCCAATCCTACCCCATTCCGAACTACTATAATCCTACGGACCTCAAAGATTTTTTCCTGAATAACCCAAATTACTGAAAAACACTAGTATCTATATTCATTCAGGAGTTTATATCCTTGCTAGCCTGATGTTCACTGTATATTTCTTTTGACATTGCCTGTAAACCGGTAATAAATATAATTATTTATTTATTTAAGTATTTGATGTAAGCGTTTCCTACGAAAATGCCTTCGGAAATTTTCAATGTTATCACATTTTTAGACTCATTAATTAACCCAAAAAAGGGTTGGCAATATCTAAGAATTGGAAGGACAAACGTTGCATAAAGTCTTGATTTTATTCAAGAAATGTATAAATTATGAGAAGTAAAGTCACACTCTGTGCAGCATTGGCTGTAATTCTATTGGCGTGAGGTGATATATCTAAATAATTGATCTAGCTTGAACCTAATCCTTTGATGGTGGAACATTCAGTTCAATTTAATTCAATTCAATTCAATTTATTGAGGGAAATAGGCATGGGCCTTTGAGTACCCTATTTGTAACGTAAAATTAACTGCGATATACAAAGAAACCGTGTGGGTTGCAAAGGTACAAAAGGCGGTCGTCTAATATGACAAATGGTGCACAACTCTCGAGGGTTAAGATAAATTCCTCATCACTCAGGCTCGTTGCGGAACATAAAACTGTCAAGGTTCCTTTTAAAGCTTTCCAGCGATGGTGACATCACAACGTCTTCAGGGAGGGCATTCCATGGTTTAACCACTCTGACAGAGAAGGAGAACTTGCGCACATCCAGTCTCGCCTGCTGGACACGCAGTTTCAATGGGTGACCTCGGAGCTGGGTCGTGGTGGCAAATTCAAAGAAGTCCGAGAATTCCAGGGAACAATCCAATCCCTTCACAATGCGGAATGTCTGCAGGAGATCACCACGCATTTGCCTATAACTCAAAGGGAACAGATTAAGATTCATTAGGCGGGTTGGATATGGCAAGGAGCTTTGACTTCTAACAATTTTGGTGGCTTTCCTCTGTACTCTTTCGAGGCAGTTCTGATCTTGAACTGTCCAGGGTTTCCAGGCGTGCATAGGATTCTCCAAATGCGGCCTAATGAATGTTCCAAAAGTCTTAGCGAAGAGATCTTCATCGAAATCCAAAAAGGCTCGTCTGATGGCATGCAGCACCCAAATTGCGCTCTTCGCCACTTTCGAGCAGTGAGACGATGGTTTTAAGGTGGTGGTCGTCAGCACACCAAGGTCCTTTTGGGTTTCCACGTCTTTTAAGGCTTCACCGTTGAGAAAGTAACTTCTACTTTCAGCAGATCCAGATGGGTTGCCTAAGCGAAGTATTGTACACTTATCGACGTTGAACCACAAAAGCCAATGATTCGACCACGCCTCCAACCGAGTAAGGTTGATCTGCAGTTTATCTTCGTCAGCAGGGCTCTGGATTACATTCCAGATTTTAATGTCATCGGCAAACATTGCTGCTTCACAGTCGAGATTCCTGACACAATCGTTTAAGTATATTTAAAACAGTATTGGCCCTAGTACTGAGCCCTGAGGAACCCCACTCTCGACCGCAGCAGAACTTGACCTCTCTTGGCCGATGCACACAACTTGGCGCCGACCCACGAGGAAGTTTCAATCCACTTGAGGAGGTTACCTCTGATTCCAATTCTTTCTAGCTTGTACAGCATTCTCTCGTGCGGCACAGTATCGAATGCCTTTTGAAAGTCAATGAAGGCAATGTGAACCACGTGTCTATCTTCAAGTGCTTGGATCCACCTTTGGAGCGAATACAGCAAATTCGTTGTGCATGATCTTCCTTTTCTGAACCCGTGTTGACAGCTTGATAACAAATTATGAGTCTCTAGGAATTTCACCAATTCGCTCTTGATGATCCTTTCCATAATCTTGCCAGAGATGCATGTCAAGCTTATGGGCCTGTAGTTTGTAACTGACACCCGGCTACCGCTTTTGTACAAGGGAGTTATATGTGCCAGCTTCCAATCGAAAGGAAGTGTTTCGGAGTCAAAGGACTTTTGAAAGAGCACTGACAGAGGTGCCGAAAGTTCATTGGCGAGTTCTTTCAGAAGTTTGGTTGGAAGCTCGTCTGTTCCTGGGGATTTCCACTCTTTTAGTTCTTTTAATTCCTTTTGGATCAGAAATTCTGAGAAAAGCATGTGGCTTATGCTTGCAATGGGCGGGTTATCCACTGAGGGACGAAGGAACCTTGCCTCGTTTGTGACGACTGAGCAGTAGAACTGTGAAAAGTACTGGGCTTTTTCCCTGTTTTCAGAAATTTCAACGCCCACGGCAGTCTTAATCAGCGGTATTTGATGTTTATTCCTTGTACATCTACGGAGGTAACTGTAGACTAACTTTGGATTCTGCGTTGCCTTTTGCAGCAAAGTCTTCTCAAATTCTCTTCGTGTTTTAAGAATAAGGCTTCTCATTTTGTTTCTCTGTGTTTTATACTTATTAAAATAGGAAACTTGATTAGACTCGCAATATTTTCTCCACAAATTGTGCTTCCTGTTTATTTCCCTTTTTAAGTTGCTGTCTAGCCACCCAGGACGCTTGCTGTGATGGACACTCGTTAGTGGGCATTGGTTGTCCATAAGTTGCAGAAGAACATTTCGGAAGGACTCCCAATCTTCGTTCACGGTGCTCGAAAGCATTGAGGTCCAGTTGATGTCTGTTAAATCTGCTCGCATCTGATGAAAGTTTCCTCGCCAAACCTTACGCCGTTTTTCCTCTATAGCAGGCGCAACGGAAAATAAGGAGTAGTCCCACATAAGCACCACATGATCACTACGACCGAGCGGGTGCCTTGAAAAATCACTGGTTTTGGTAGCCTCTCAGATCTAAAAACATATGCAATGACACTCAGAGGTCGAGAATTGTATTTGCCACGTTAAGGTCCACGCGGAAAGAGCATGCTAGTTGGTATGGATTTGTTTAAGGGATCGTTGGACCATATAATTATAAAATGAATACACACAGTTGAGATCGTCAGTCTGAATAAAAGACTAAGAGTGTTGAACTGCCGAGTAAATATAATAAATGTTAATCAAAAAAGAGGTTCTAGCATGGTACCCTGCAGGACACCGCCTACCATAGAGGTCTCCATTGAAAAGGCGGATCCCAATAAGACCTTCCGTTTCCAGTTATATATGTATGGTGTAATGTAGTATATAAGGGTACTATGAAGTCTTATAGCTTCCAGTTTAACTATTAATCACCTTTGAGGCCTTTTCTCAAAGGCATTGCAAAGATTATAATAGGTAACAACCACTGATATGTGCTCCTTACAAAGAGAAGTTAGTAGATTTTAAAAATGCATGTGGCACTTATCACACGAGCGATCCGGTAAAGAGCCGTATTTGGGAAGAGCCAATAAATTGATCAGTTATGAAATAATTTTTAATTTGTATGCAATTGGTTTTTCAAACAGTGTACCAACAGAGTTTTATGAACACCACGAAACTTTTAAACGCCAGAACGATAGTCAAATTTTAAAACTGGTATAATACTATAATTTTCCAATAATCAGGAAAATAACCGGTTTCGATAAATACTGTGAAGAAGTTGCTCGGTAAAAGGGTAAACCTCTTAAATGTTTTATAAGGAAGTTTGGGATGTAACCAGTTCAGACTGAATGGGAATTAATAAGTTGGCTTATAAATAAATAGGTTTATGTATTTGGCACTGCTTGGGCGCTGTTAATGGTTGTGTATAGGGACAACTTACATCGTAGTAAGGAACACATGGGACGACAGAGATATTGAGGAGATGGAATTCGTCTCAAGGGTAAAATGTTTGCCAAGAAGGGAAGTTAACAATTCTCCTATGCCCAAATCCTCTGTAATAAAGTTATACTTGCAATTTTAGTAAAGAACGAATGACCTTATGACACGTAGTGGAAGAACAGAGGCGCAAACTTTGACCAACGGACATTGGAGGATTGGTATCGGTATCAGTAGACAATCGAGCTGTCAGTGATAAAAAAAACTCCTGATCGTTCTTTCTAGTATTTTTCAGGAGAAAATCTGCAGCTCATTGAAGGCTTAAAGTTTGAGATGGCGAGGGTTGACACAGGTGCACGGTGTAGTCTTTTTCCGTTCAGTGTTATAGATCCAGTATTCTGAAACATATAAATGTGTGAAGATGAACGGTTGCTCACTGTCGGCTGAAAAATAAGCCAATTATTGGCTACGGAGCCAGAACCATTGTCCTCAGCATGAATCCTCGCACAGAGCTCAGAAACTGCGAACGCCATCAGAGTGGACGAGAGATTCTACCGAGTCAGCAACCAAAATTCGTTAAAGGTCTCCTGAATGTAGAAAACGAGTGACAGCTCTCTTAAACAAAGGATAGCTTTGCCGAATTTAGCTAAATCTGGGTAGGTCATCCCAAATTGCTATACCGTTTACAGAAAAAAACTGGTTATATCTAACTGTGCGTGCCAGAGGAAGACATAAAAAGACATCTCGATGACTGGTGCTTCAATAGTGGTCGAGCTGCTTCAGAGTAGTTAATTGATTAAAGGTTCGACTGTTAGAAAAGTTTGAAACAGTAAAAATAGTCCCTTATGTAATCTCCGAAGCCCCATCGGGTTGGGTTTAGTAAGTTCAAAGCGTTTTTGGTAGGACAGGTTAGGGTTTTCTGAAGATAAATACTTTTAGTAAAGAAATGCTTAACCAATTCTATCCTTTTCCATTCACTAGCACGCAGAAAGCCAAATGGAAACGAGCAGTATTCCAGAAGGTATCTGACGTACATTTTATGAAAGCTAGCTGTCATATTGATGGTTGAAAAATTTCTGAGAATAAACCCAGTAGTTCTGCGTGCTTTCGTGACAATCAGGGCGCAATGCTCTGACAAATTAAAACCACTAGAATATGATATACCCAGATCCTTAATAACTCCAGACACATTACGGTCGTTAACTTCTATGCTTAGGTGGGGCTGATGGTTGTCGCCAATAACCATAACGGAGCACTTATGCCAAGAAAGTGAAAGGCGCCATGTGCAACACCACTGAGTCTAGGCCTAAAGATGCTTTTTAAGAGGTCAAGCACGGTGTTGAGATCTGCCTAATTATATTGATACACGACTTTTAAATTTTCAGTGTACATAAAGGGCCTTAAATACTGAATACACTGCGAAACAGTGCTGAAAAAAGGCAACATAAGAGCGGACCAAGCACGCTAGCCTGAATAACTCCACTCCTCACATGTGTGGAGTTAGAGATAACATTGAAAATTTTATCTCCTGGTGTGCGAGCATCAAAATACGAAGATATTAAGTTCAGAAGCTTGTTAACGATGCCGAAGGAGGCAAGTTTCGGCAGGAAGAGATCATGGCAAAATGATCAAAATCCTTAGTGAAATCGAAATAAACGGTATAAAGTGTACAAACACTGACTTGAGATAGTAGCAAATGATCAAAGAAAGAAAGCTGACATGTGTCACAAGAGCGTTTTTCGCGGAATCCCCGCTGCGCCGTATTAAATAAGTTGTTGTCTGTTAGTTGAAGCGTCATCTTGTGATTGATTAAGGTCTCCAAGATCTCCGAGGCTGTAAGAAGTGCATTTATTGACCTAAAATCGTCAAATGACGTAGATTGGCCGCGTTTATTTATAGACAGAATGTGCGATTTCTTCCGTAAAATAGAAAAGGCTTCAATTTCAAGAGTAAGATTTACTTTCTTAATCAGAAGAGATGGAAAAATATCATTTATAACGGTGAGTGGGACGCCATCGGGTCCAGTATTATGAGATTGACGAAAACGCTGAATGGCTACGGTCACGTCCTAGTTGGTAAAATTTATGGTGTCGAGGACGGCACCTGTCCAAAAACGGAAAGTCGGAAATGGAGCGACCAAAATTTTCACTAAAGTTTCTGGACATGAAAGCATTGAAGCTATCAGCCGTCAACTTAGCGTCAGCTATGGGGTTCCTAGGTCGTCTCGAAGTATGGGTGCTGTGTTTTTCTCTGCGCTTTTACTATACGCGACAAGAGTGTTGCGAAATTAGTAAAGGGTTTTTGGCAATTGGACCTCATTGGATAGTTGTTTATCTTCATTCAGTTCATTAGCCTGCTCAAAGTTTAGTTGGATGATTGGGAGAACGCAAGTGTCGTTTTGTATTAACCGACGTGAGAGTCTACGCAGTCTATGGCGGAAGGATCAAGGTAGGTTGACTTCATCATTGACATTAATAATTTTCTTACAGGTAACAAAGCGAGAAATCAGTGGATCTCGAACTTGATACTGTGTATCAGTACAAAAATTCACATCCAAACATAGAAAGAAGTTAGTCAAATTGAGGGTGTTAAGACGTGTCAGTAACTCCCATATATTCTATTGGAAATCACGGAAAAAACTATATTTTTTAAAAAACGTTTCGTCCGCTTCAGGTTCTACTTTCGAACAAACTATGACGTTATCAGAACTCCTGATTGGGTCTGAAGGTGACACTGACAATGGCTGACAATCCCTAAGGAAAATAAGATAAAGTATGTTTATTCCTTTGGTAAGAAAATCAACTACCTTGTCCCACATGACGATTTCTATGGTCTCAAGTATGGCTTCGAACTTTGCATGATCAGAAGGTGGAAAACGATTGAATTTCAGGAAGATTGACGTCACCTGAAGTCAAGTAGTACTTCAGTACTTAAGTCGGCTGCGGCATGCGATGCCTGTGAGAGACAGAGATCGTAATCCTTGCTGGCGTTTGGTTGGCGATAGACACAACCGACGAGTTAGGACAACTCGGAGCCAACGGCTCTCTTCTTCCATGGTAAATTTTCGATAATCCAACGACAGAAATGTTAGTGGTTGCTCAACATAGATGCAGCTTCATACGCCACGGCCCTCGTGTCCATCAGTCCAGAATTAAGAATTTATATTTGGTTAGCACCGGCAAGGCACTGTCTAAGCAAACATTAGTAACGAAATAAAGATATGACAATGTGTGCAGGTAAAATGTACAAATACATAACTTGTCCTGCTCTGTCAACAGTTAGCGATGTTTTAAAATTAATGGTGAACTAGAAAAAATAGGCAGTGAAAAAAAAACTCCTACCGTAAAAATGGAGGCAGAATTCAATAAGCCTTCATTTTTAAATAGAAGGTAGGAGAAAAAACTGCTTAGGAAAAAATGGTCAGGTGGTAGTTTAGGGTAATACGGTAGCAGCATTCCAGAATGAGATAATGAAACGTCGAGGTGATTCGTTTTTGATCACTTAGGCGTATGTAACAAAATCTCACAAAAATGCGTCAATGAACTTAAGTCCTCAGCATCTAAGGATCCAGAATTGAATTCTGATGATGGTAAGTATCCAAAGAAACGGTATCAATTTAGATTGTGGACCACAAAATGTGTACGTTCGAATGACGTCATCGTTTAGATGACTGGTGACATAAGGAGACATCATAGTTCATGGGCGACCCGAGGTAGCGAAAATATAGTTTCAATAGGGTCACTTAAATTCCCGATGGTCCTTTCTCCGAGGCATGGGTAAAGCTACTGGGAAAAGATAAGGAAAATAAAAGGTTAATAGAATCAGTGTTAAGATAAATGTGCAGTCTTCGCTTGAATGCAGATAGACTAGTTAACGACCTAATTTCAATTGGCAAGTTATTCCAAAGAAAACTATACCTAGAAGCAGAGAAGAGAGGGCGCTTACAAGTGGAGGATGCAGGGGGAGGTATAATTAGTGCAGAATTTTTTAGGTTATCAAGGAAGACTAACAGGGGTAATGACAGAAAGCTTGGGGAGATTTGAACTATTATTTAGTCGGAAAAGGAGACAAAAGCCTGCTTCAAGTCTCCTGACCCAAATAAATTTAAGCTTTTATTAGTTGGCATCTTGTTGAGTAGGAAGTAGTTTGAAAGAGTCGGAAATAGGAGTTTTTTTAGGAAATGTTTTTGGACATTTTCCATTTTTGAACGGCTAGATTCGTTCATTAAACCGAAGAAAGGACAACAAAATTCAAGAATTGGAAGTACAAACATACGATAAAGTCTTAATTTAATTGCAGGAAGGTAGAAATTATAAGAAATAAAGCCGCAAGTCTGAGCAGCTTTGGCCGTAATTCTATCGGCATGAGGCGAAATATCTAATTTATTGGTGTAGCTTAAGCCCAAGTCCTTGATGGAGGAACATTTTAATCATAGGGCAACCTTCAAAAATAAGAGGTTGCGGCAGCCTTACAGGCCCAAAACTCATGTAGCGACACTTAGTAGGTGAGAACTCCATTAGCCATGTGGAGCTCCAGGACGAAAGAGCGTCTAAGTCTGAATGAATTTGTTCTAGGCACCGTTCGGTTGTAGAGTTAGAGAAGGAATACACACATTTGAGGTCATCAGCATAAATAAAAGATTGAGAATGTTTAACTATCGATGAAATATCATTTACAGTAAGAACAACAAAGGACCTAATACGGTTCCTTGAAGGACACCACTAACAATCGGGGTAGCACTTGAGTACGAGGACCCTACTAAAACATTATTCTTTCGGTCATTTAGGTATGATCTAGTAAAGTCAGTAAGGGGACTACGAAATCCTATAGCTTCTAGTTTAGCTAGAAGTCGTTTATGAGGCACTTTATCGAATGCCTTACTAAGATCAAAATAGAAAACTACAACAGAGAGATGATCAATACGAAGAGAGGTTAGTAGATTTAGAAAATACATGTGGCAGGTTTCACAAGAGCGGTCCGGTAAGAAGCCGTGTTGGGAAAAGTTGATAATTTGATTGCTTATGCAAAAATCCGTGATTTGTTTTGCAATTAGTTTTTCGAAAAGTTTAGCAAGAGAGGGCGTTTTATGAACACCACGATATTTATGAATGTCCGAGCGGGAACCAGATTTAAACACTGGTATTATACTAGAAGTATTCCACTAATCGGGGAAGAACCATTTTCGAGAAATACTGAGAATAACTTGCTTCGCATTTAAGACAGTCTCACTCGATCTGATTGAATGCTTATGTCCAGTGAAGGTGCAAAAAAGAATAGTCGCCCCACCTGGTTAACAAGAGAACTTAACAGGCAGCTAAAGAAGAAGAATAAAAAATGGAAGGTATTCAGGCAAAAAGGGTCAGCACAGCATCTCAAAGAATTTCGTCTTCAAAGAAACGCTGTAAAAAGAATGATCCGTCAGGCAAGGAAGAACTATGAATCAAGAATTGTTCAACAGGCTGAATATAAACCAAAAATTTTATTCCATTATATCAATAGCCGACTAAAAAACAAGGACCCAATAGCAGTACTCATGGATGGGAATGGTGTTGAAGTCGTTGAAAATTGCGACAAAGCCGAGTACTTAGGGCGGTTTTTTTGCCTCAGTTTTCACTAGAGAACTGGAACTTCTGCTTGACCACGTCAACAGTGCTGTTATAGACGCCGGTCCAGTGTTTGAATATATAATCTTCCAGGAACTTCTCGTGGAACTAGAACTGCGAAATCTGAAAAAGCGAAGTCATCTGGTCCGGACGATATACTGGCCAAGTTCTTGAAAGAACTGGCCAGCTAACTGTCCAAACCACTAGCGCATATATTTCATTTGTCATTTGAATCAGGGAAACTGCCATCCGAATGGAAGGCAGCAAATACGTACCCCATATACAAGAGTTGTGCTCGATCTTATGTCAATAATTATCGGCCTGTCAGCCTACCCTCCATTTGCTGTAAAATAATGGAATCAATAATCAAGAAGGCAACCACGAAGTTCCTTGAGGAAAACCAATTACTCTCAGATCTCCAGCATGGCTTCAGACAGAATCGCTCCTGTTTTTCTAGTTTATTACTCTCCACAGAGCAGTGGACTCGTGCACTGGACGAAAATGGTAGGGTTGACGTCATATACACTGATTTCAAGAAGGCGTTTGACAGTGTCCCACACAAACGTCTCATCTACAAATTATCTGAAATCGGCATAAGAGGAATGCTGCTGACATGGATCACAGACTTTCTTACAGATAGATTGCAAACTGTGTGCGTCGATACCTCGAAGTCAACACCTACTCCGGTTCTAAGTGGTGTCCCCCAAGGCTCGGTATTAGGGCCGTTACTCTTCTTAGTGTACATCAACGACTGTGTCGACGACCTGGATTGCAGCGCCATCATGTTTGCAGATGATGTTAAATTGTGGAGGGTCATCAGATCTGATTTCGATAGGCACGCACTTCAAGAGGATCTCAACCATCTTAGCAGCCGGTCTGCTCGTTGGCTCTTAAATTATAACGTTGGGAAGTAGGTGGTCCTAAGGCTGCGTTCCAGAAGGACCAGTGAGGAGGATGATTCCTACCAATACATTCTCAATGGGCAGCCCCTTTCAATTTTTGAGGAACAGAAGGACCTCGGTGTTCTAATAAACTCCTCACTTAAATCATCTTCACAGTGTTTAAAGGCAGCTTAACGCGCTACACAGGTCTTATTTGCGCTCAGACGTGGATTTGTGCAGATTGATAAGGAACTCTTCCGAAAAACCTACGGGGTATTTGTTCAATCTCACTTGGATTATGCCATCCAGGCCTGGCGTCCGGGGTTTAAGAAGGATTATCTACAGCTGGAACGAGTGCAGGCGAGGGCTACGAAGATGGTCAAGAATCTAAGTCATCTGCCTTACGAAGCCAGACTGGTTGAACTTGATTTGTTTCCTCTCAATTACAGGCAACTACGCGGCCACCTCATCCAAACCTACCGGATTGTCAGAGGCCACGATTGTGCCCTAGAATTTGCTGACTTCTCTGAATTGGCTGCGACGGAAAATCTGGGGGGGTCATCCCTTTAAAATGCAGAGGAAGTTTGTCCACACGGAAGTCCGTCGGAACGCCTTTTCGCAGAGGGTCGTTGGAGCATGGAACGGACTCCCTGACGAGGTGGTCCTTTCAGAAACTGTTGACACATTTAAATACAAACTAGATACTCATTTTTCTGAGAAACTTTTGTCAATATAATGAAGATTGTGTAAACAGTGGCAGGTTGCGCCTGGCCCACACATATCGATGACCCTACATTTTCATTTGTCAGATATATAATTGTTAACGTTTGTACTATTGACATTTTTGCATGTGAATAGGGAGCTCAAAGGCGAAAGCCTACTTCCCTCAATAAAGTGACTTAAAGTGACTTAAAGGTGGAATATCCCTTAACTGTTTACTAAGTGAGTTTGGAATGTTATCAGTTCCATCCGAATGTGAATTTTTTTAAGTGAGCTATTTCCTTTTGGATACATGAAGGCGAGAAATTAATGGTTGTTAGAAGCGAATTTGAAAGCAGAGGAACTGTGGGAGTGGGGCTAGTTTCAGTGGTAAAGTGGTTGGCAAAAAACGAATTTAACAACTCTGCTTTGCCTAAATCGTCTGTAACAATTTTTTTGTTACAGTCGAGTAAGGGCGGAGTTACATTCAGACGATTAGCCGATGACCGAACATGGAAGATATGAGCAACAGATTTGGATGAATTGGCATCACTTAGTGCCCGAGACTCCCTGTGCTTATCTCTCGCGAGCCTAATGTTCGATGCTAATTCAAATATTTGTGCAAAGAGCTTTTAGATGAATCTTTAAGTTGTTTTCGTAATTTTTTAAGTCTGTTCTGGGGAAAATGCGGAACAGTAGAAGAAGCTGTATTCGAATTAAAAATCTTAAACGGGATTAAAGCCTGGATTTGTTCTGTGAGGCTCTGCAATAGCTCACGGAAAAAGTTAGGATCGTTGATTGCGAATATGCTATGCCAATCTAGATTGCTTACGAAATTATTCATCATTTCATGGTTTGTGTTAGCAAAGTCGAGGTTATTGCATTAAACCTCAGGCTTCGTAAGAAGGGGGACTGGAAAACAACAGTGAATTATTGCGTGATCACTTGTGAAAAGATCATGATGAAAATTCATAAAAAGAGTGTGGACATCATTTGTAAAAATTAAATCTTAAATGTTTTCATTTCTAGTAGCTGATCTGACCAGTTGGGACATGCTTGAAAAGTTAATAGTATCGACCAATTTCTGATGTTTAGGCGGAGAGGAATTTGCCTGCCAGTCAATGTCTGGCAGATTGAAATCGCCTACGATTATTTTGACATCAATTTGAGTGTTTTCAACTTTTTCAAATAGTTCACAGAGCTCGCTTGCATTGCCAGAATAACACGGAGGCTTATAGACACAGCCAATTATCGCTTTTTTTATTGTGAGGGAGGATGACTGAAGCAAAGCATATATTTTCAGAAAAGGATGAAATGCTCAGCTGAAAAGGGAAGTGTACAAAGGATGACTTAATATAAAGGAGGCAACCACCGCCACATTTTTCAGCGCGGTCTTTTCGGTACAAATTGAAATTATCTATAGCAAGCGTTGAGTCAGAAATAAGAGAGTGAGCATAGGATTCAGTGATGCACAGCACATCTGGATCAAGCTCAAAGGCTACTGTTCTAAGCTCAGCCATCTTATTTACAACTGATCTCGCATTGAGTGAAACTAAGCTGAGCGTTTGGAGTCGGCAACGCTGGGAGTTGTCCATGTCTCTGTTACTATTTAATGTCTGGGTGGCGGCCGAAAACCAGAGTCTGAAGCAGAGGCATTTTATTAAGCAGAAATCAGGCATTTAAAACGAATAGTTTAAGGGGGCACGTCTTTCGTTTCTTAGACGGGACAGTTAGGCTGTTAGATTGACCGCCTTCGGCCAAAGAAATGCTCTTTTGACTTGAAATATTTGTCTATCCCTTATTTTTAAGATGTGCCATTGGTCCTTCGTCTTTCCAGTTCTATTATTAATTGTCTCATTTCATCGGATCCTTCAGCTCGTATTCCGGCTGAATAAACTTCAGAATGCAGACTTCGTATGTATGATTTTCTCTGTAGCAGGAGCTCTGCCTGTGCTTCGTTTTAAAAAATGCTATTAAGAGGTCTTGGCCGAGGATTTGAACCGGTACTGACGGAGCCTTCCCTTTTCTATATGCCTTGAGAATAAATATGGATTCACCGTCCGTTTGCAACGTTTTTTTACGCAATTGAAGGAGATCTAAGTCATGCTTAACTCGCTCCTGTGCAATTATTTAAACTGACACTGGGACACCAATTATAACTTCACTCAGTTTTCGACTCAGTCGGGTATCTGTTTTCCGCTCAAATCTTTCGACTGAGTGAGGACTTGCATCCAGTTAACTTGGTCTCATAGGTCCAGATGAACTGACTATTGGGTTGGCTGGAGCCAAATCCGTGATCGGCTTGGTTTTCTTGGACCTTTTCCTCTTTGGCTTTACAATCTCAACAACCTCTTTAACATCACTTTTTGGTGCAGCGTCAAGCAGCGATATCGTGCTGGGTTGTAAAGCCAGATCATTGCTGATGCTGCTTGAGCTAAGTGACAATGGTATAGAACATGAGCTATACGGAACTCCCTATCATACGAACGAAACGTCCGCTAGTTTACTGGGTTCGGCAGACACGATGTCTTTTATCTGAGTTTCGGGTATGCTTCGAGAGGCAATATAGGCATATTAACTTTCCTTTAACAGAGGTTTTGGACATACAGGTGTATTTTAAAAGGTGGAAAAGAAATAGATTTTTTTAATTATCTATTTCTTGCTTTAGATTGGCTACCTGCTCTATCCCTAAGAATTTCTGGGGGAGGCTGTAGCACCCACGTAAAGTTTCGGCTTCTTAGGCTACATTCGTTAAGCTTATAAGACTTTTTGCCCGTTTAGCTGTGGAAAATAGTTAGCAGGATAGCTATAGTTGTTATTATTTTCTGCTTTTTTATTATTTGTTTGTCAATTCAAGGATAATATAAATTAAAAGGATTTGTCACGGCTCGATGCAAAAAGGGTGAAAGAAAAGTAGAACCAGCGAGATTTTAAGAGGCTGGTGTTAAGTATTCACGTTGTGAGTTGTCTTTTGTCAAATATTATGCAATCAAGCCTTCTTTTAAAACCAGAAATTGGGTTGACAGTCACTATTTCGCTTGGTCACGAGTTCCATGATCCTAAAACTCGTTGGCAGAAGAAAAACTTTCTGAGATCCAATTGCGGCGTTCCCTTTTAACCTTATACGGATGACCACACAGATGGGTTGTGCAGGCAAATCTGAAGAAATTCTCCAGTCTCAGTTAGATAGCAAGTCAGTGGATAGTCCGAATGTACAGAACAGTCATTCCCACAAGTGTCTATAAGACAGGGAAATAAGTCAAGCTTTTTCAACCAATCCTGATACGGTTCATTCTTAAGACCGTAGAATATCCTCGTTTCTATTTATTGCACCTGGTCGAGGATATCAATATCTTTCTTCCTCCAAGAGGTGCAAGCTGACATTCCATAATCTTAATGTGGTCTCACGAAAAGGCTAAAGAGTTTTTCAAAGAGTTCAGGGGAAATATCTTATACGCACGTCTGAGCGAGTGTATCATACCAGTTGCCTTCTGGACTGCCTTCTAATATTGTTCTGCCAGCAACAAGGTAACGGCTGTCCACACGCGCAGATCATTGTGCGTTTTCACCTATTTTAATGCAGTGCCATTTATAAAATACTGCTAATTTGGAGATAATTTTCGGCTGGCGCTAAGGTGTAGGATACCATAAACTTAAGCAGGCACCTGGTCAACCAGACACTCTGTTTGACTTCATCGGTTGTAAACTTTTTGGGTCGTTAGCGCATTTGGCCTTAGCCCATATATTTATGTCATCAGCAAACATGACGGCTTCACAGGAGAAATTATTGAGACAGACATTTAGATAGACAAAGACGAGAAACTAGCCCGATACAGAAACCTGTGGGACTGCACTCTCGATCTCTCACCGATCCGAGGTAGAATTGGTGGCACCAAATCTCTGTATCCTAGAGCTTAACAATTTTCGATCCATTTGATCATCCTTCCTCGAATTCCTTTTTTCCATATCTTTTGTACAAATTGCTATGGTATGCTATCGAAGGCCTTTCGGAAGTCAAAGCTTACATCTTCTATAGAATTGGCCCTGTTTGCAGTCCTCGACCATTTGTCATACGAAAAGAAGATACTGGTGAGACATAAGCGTTCCCAAAGTAATTCGTGTTGGGCACTGCCAAATAGGTTGTTTACTTCCAGGAAGTGCATAAGATGTCTTTTTATAATGCGCTCCAGTATTTTGCAAGATATGCATGCTAAGCTGACTGGGTGGTAAGTTTCAGCGTCCACTGGTGAGCCTCCCTTGAAAGTCGGGATGATGATGGAACTCTTTCATTCTTCTGGGAGCCCACCTCCTTTGAAGTGCTTCTGAAATATAAAAGATAGTGGGCCACAGAGTTCTTCGGCAAGTTCTGTAATTATAAGTGCAGGTATTCGGTCTGCACCAGGCCATTTTGCGGGTTTCGACCGGTGCAATTCCACCCTAACTAATGCCGACGAAAAGCACAGTTCATCTGTTGACTAAAAAGAGAATTTATTTTAACCACGGGTAGGAGCGATTAAGAAGAAGCATTAGCCTCTTGAGTGAAGACCGACGAAGCAGTATTTTTGTGCCAGTCAATTTCTTGCAAATTAAATTTGAATACGATTATTTCTACATCAAAGATAGCCTTGAAAGCTTTTTCAAAGAATTCACAGAGCTGGCTTTCATTGCCAGAATAACAAGGAGGATTATGTGCACATGCAATTGTCGCATTTCATTGTGCTGGATGATGGCTCAAACGAAACAAATATTTACAGAAAACGAAGCAATGCCCAGAGGATAGAGATAATATACAAAGATGATCCAATATAAAGAATTAACCACCGCCACGTTTTATGGCATGGTCTTGTCGGTATAAATTGAAATGATTGATAAAGAGCGTTGAGTCGGAAATCTGAGAGTGAGCCCAAGATTCTGTAACGCACAAAATATCTGTGTTACCCTGAAAATATACAGTTTCTAGCACAGTTATCTGTTACGACTGATCTCGCGTTGAGCGAAACTAAAATGAGCTTATTTATGAGATGCGGGTTATGCTCACTTGTTTTTATAAGAATGGAAGATTTGATGTTGGACAGTCTAGCTTCGGGTTGGAAGAATAGGCAGAAAGCAAACGTTGTGTTGTAAAATTTGTTGAGCTGTTATTGGTAAATAACCCCGGTCCAGTGCTTGAAGATTTACTCTTCCCGGAACCTCTCGTGGAACGAGAACTGTGGAATATGAAAGAAGCTAAGTCATCTGGTCCAGAAGATTTACCGGCAAAGTTCTTGGAAGAACTGGTCAGTGAACTCTCCAAACCACTAGCGCATATATTCAATTCATTATTTGAATCAGGAAAACTGCCATCAAAATGGAAGGCAGCAAATAAATACCCTATATACAAGAGTGGAGCTCGATCTAATGTCAACAATAATTGGCCTGTCAGCCTTACCTCTATTTGCTGTAAAATAATTGAATTAATAATTAAGAAGGCAACCATGAAGTTCCTTTAGGAAAACCGATTTCTCTCAGAGCTCCAGCATGGCTACAGACAGAATTGCTCCAGTCTTTCCTGTTTATTGCTCTTCACAGAGCAGTGGACTCACGCATTGAACGAAAATGGTAGGGTTGACGTCATCTACACTGATTTCAAGAATGCGTTTGACAGTGTCCCACACAAAGTGTCTCATCTACAAAATATCTGACATTGGCATAAGAGGAATTTTGCTAACATGGATCGCAGATTTTCGTACAGGAAGATTGCAAACTGTGTGCGTCGATACCCCGAAATCAACACCTGCTCCGGTTCTAAGTGGTGTCTCTCAAGGCTCCGTCTTAGGGCCGTTACTCTTCTTAGTGTTCATAAACGACTTTATCGACAACCTGGGTTGCAGTGCCGTCATGTTTGCAGACGATGTTAAATTGTGGAGGGTCATAAGATCTGATGCCGATAGGCACGCACTTCAAGGGGATCTCAACCGTCTTAGCAACTGGTCTACTCGTTGGCTCTTAAATTTTAATGTTGGGAAGTGTGCGGTCCTAAGACTGCGTACCAAAAGGACCAATGAGGAGGATGATTCCTACCAATAAATTCTCAATTGGCAGCCCCTTGCAATTGTCGAGGAAGAGAAGGACCTCAGTGTTCTAATAAACTCCTCACTCAAACCATCTTAACAGTGTTTAAAGGCAGCTCAACGCACGACGCAGGTGTTATTTGCGCTCAGACGTGGATTTGTG